>JADRCH010000027.1:3186915-3212181 GCA_019843965.1 Rhynchomys soricoides | reverse complement strand
TATATATATATATATATATATATATATATATATATATATATATACTCATTGTTCAAAAATTTATGTGTGTAATGTATATTTATATACATATATGTGTATATGCATGCAATATATATATATACACATGCACAATAATATATATGTGTATATCCATATGTGTATGAGTAAAACTCCACTGAAAAAAGGAAGTAGCAAGTAAATGTTAGCAAGATCTAGAATTATCTTACCAATATACCATTAGGTATATCTTCAGTTTCCAGTATCAGGCTTATGGGAAGCAGCCTTCTTACCAAGTTCTAAGAGCACTGCTAGACTAATCCTGGTGATGATGATCAAGTTGACCTTTTATTCCTCCTGGTTATTACATTTAAATCCCTAGTAAATAGAATCGGGGGCAGTGAAGAGACCACCCATCTCTGCATTGTTTTGTTTTGTTTTTTCCTCCAAACAGTTTGGCCAGACCCAGACATTGATTTGGAAGACAGATTTGTACAATTAAGAAAGCATCTTTAGAGCAGACCACGATCATAATCCAGTAAGGTCAGCGGTGTGTTTGCCTCCTTGAAGACACTCAGTGCAAAGCTAGAGCCTGGACAACCATATAAAAATCAAAGGCATAGGATCAGGGGCAAGGGACAGCAAACATTTGTTGAACCCACACATCTGTGTCAGAAGGGAAATTTAGAGACACCAAGGCTGCAAGTAAGGACTCCAGATAAAGCAAAGGGTGGCCCTGATGCATGCTAGCTCCCTCGAGTTGACAAAAACTGAAGTTGTCCAGCCAAGGAAAAGCGACAGTAGCTGTGGGCTTAGGGGGCCCATGTGCACACCGAGGCGCATGTTTATGCTTCCAATTGCAACTCCAGATTCCAGAGAGAGACCAATATCCTGCTTCCAGCTCTCTGACAGAGGGTTGGAGGCCTTGGTAGCAGTGTAACCAAAATAAGAACAAAGTAACATTAGACAAAACTCAGGCAGATTTTCATTTCTTCCACTGGCAAACAGGTAGAAGGAGCCAGAAGTTTCCACCCCAATAGTCAATGACACTCCCGGCCATGGACCCCCCAAGAGAAAGACAAAAGGAGGCCCAAAATAGGATGCAACTAATTTCTGAGAGAAGTAGACAGAAGAATGAGGATTATGACACATTCCTAAGCCCCCACTCAATCATAACCACAGGGAAAGCACATGATGGCAAAATAAACTTCTTTTGGTGACCT
The DNA here is from genome assembly GCA_019843965.1 of Rhynchomys soricoides. Lineage (NCBI taxonomy): Eukaryota > Metazoa > Chordata > Mammalia > Rodentia > Muridae > Rhynchomys > Rhynchomys soricoides. Next base: position 3,210,961 of record JADRCH010000027.1, on the reverse strand, counting down.
GTGCCCAATGTATGAATCTTGAGCCCTGCTCCTTTATACATAAACTAAGATGTCCAGTAGTCAGAAAATAATGGGGGAATGCTACAGAACCCAAATTAGGGAATTGAGAGGGGCTTGGAGTGTATGTAGGTAATGGAACAAGGACAGGATCATCAGTGACCAAAACCCATCTCCCAAGCAGACTTTGTTCCCTGCCTACTTTGTGGTCTTCATATTCCATTTGGTCTGGAGGCACACTATAGATGACACACCCAAACCAATTCACTTTTACAGGAATCTGGCTACTGAGCTGAGGCACATGCCATTCTAGAAGTTTCCAAGTAGATGAGGATATTGAACAAAAGTAGGGCTGCTCGGCTCTAGAGGAAAGCAAACTAAGGGAGTTTAGGCAATGCCAAGGTATTCAGGAATAAGACATGGATTTTTAGCAGTCCCTGTAAAGACTTCAGTTGCCACTGACAGCTAAATGGTCCTCCAGATTCTTGAACATCTCTGTGGAGTCGTGAGAAATATGCTTCTGCAAAAGTGCTTGCTGTACGTCAATCTGTTTTCCAATTTACAAATTTTCAACATAAATTAGTTGCAACTTGCTTCCCAACATCCCACTAAAACAATGCCGTTCTCACCACCATCTAATGCCGCCCCTCCCCCTCCCCACACTTTCCCACAGCAGTGTTCCATTGAATGGTCTCCGTCGGAGGAGGTGGGGAGAGGACAGGTAGGTATGGAGCAAGAAAAGAGCATCATGGGCTGCATCTTCTAAACGTGTAGTTTTGAGACTGCTGATTGGAACACGTTGTCTTCAAATAGCAGAGCTGGGACCTGGGACTGCTTGGTTTGTCGCAGCTATTCACTAAAAACACATCGTCTGAGACCCTCCCTCCCCCAACAGGCAACAACACATTCTCATTCTCTCTTTCTCTCTCTCTCTCTCTCTCTCTCTCTCTCTCTCTCTCTCTCCCTCCCTCCCTCCCTCCCTCCCTCCCTCCCTCCCTCTTTCCTTCCTTCCTTTCTCTCTCCTCTCACTCTCGCACACAAATACACACACACACACACACACACACACACACTCCTTGTAAGTCCCCCCCTTCTCTTTTTTTTAAGCAATGCTTTGTTGTGCTAAAACTAGTTGGACGAGTTAGGGTGTTGCTCTGCTCCCGAGGCCCTGGCCAATGGAACCCGATCCACCCCGCTGTGCGTAAGCGCGCAATTAAGGATTTAACCAAGGCTGTGCTGCGCCTCAGCCAGCAGTCAGCCTGCGGGAGACAGAGCCTCCACGACTCCCAGCCTCCTCCTCCTCCTCCTCCTCCTCCTCCCCGCCGCCGCCGCCTCCTCCTCTTCCTCCTCCTCCTCCCTCGCTCCCACAGCCATGTCTGCTTAGACCAGAGCAGCTCCACAGCCAAGTCAGGCAGCAGAGGCCGCCGCAGTAGAAAGACAGCCACCGCCCGGGAGCTATGACAGGAGTGTTTGACAGAAGAGTCCCAAGCATCCGATCCGGCGACTTCCAAGCTCCGTTCCCGACGTCCGCCGCCATGCACCACCCGTCTCAGGAATCGCCAACTTTACCCGAGTCCTCGGCCACCGATTCTGACTACTACAGTCCCGCGGGGGCCGCCCCGCACGGCTACTGCTCTCCTACCTCTGCTTCCTATGGCAAAGCGCTCAACCCCTACCAGTACCAGTACCACGGCGTGAACGGCTCCGCGGCCGGCTACCCAGCCAAGGCTTATGCCGACTACGGCTACGCCAGCCCCTACCACCAGTACGGCGGCGCCTACAACCGCGTCCCGAGTGCCACCAGCCAGCCAGGTAGGAGCGCGGGTGCGGGAGGCAGGTACCCAGGGCATCCGTAACCTCGCGGAGGAGAAGTTGGGTGGTAGATGGGGGCCACGCCGTACCCATGGAAGGGTGCTTCGCAGAAGGGAGTGGGGGACTGGGACTGCGAACAGGATAGCATCTCACACAGGCAACTGGGGGGTGGGAGGGTTCAGGGGAGGAACCTTGAAGAGGTTTAATCTGGTGTTTTCCTTCTGGCACCACTCGGGGGTCCCTTCTTAGCTAGATTCCTAGCTGGCCTATCCAGAAAGCCAGTTTGGCTGGGAAGAGACTAGGGATTGGGGGGAAAGAATCAAGCAGCCCCAGTGGCGTTTGCGTAATAAAAGGAAAGTTAGTTGGAATTCTGGGTGAGCGTGCTGAGTTGGTGAGATCCAGTCCGGATTAGCGCGAAGCGCCCCGAGGCCTCGCTGGGAGGGTGCGGGCAGCACACCGGGTGGCCTGAGGGCCGGAGGGCTGCAGACTGACAGAGAAAAGCGAGCAGGGAATTTTGCGGTTTATCCAAGGTATTTCCAAATACAAAAAGCCATTTAAAATAGCGAAGGGTTGCTGAGAGTTCACATAGTTAGAGGGATCCCCCCCACACACACACACCTCGAGCGCGCTCTCCATAGGTGCCTAGAATTTGCCTCCTTCTTCCCCACAGATTCCCTTTTCCGTCCACCTTGAAAACTTCCTCAGAGAATTACAGTGGGGTAGAGAGCTTGGGTGGTAAATGAGAGGCGCGAAGTCTCAGTGGAGAAGTTTTACTAGTCGATTTTGATCTCCCCTCACCGACACATTAATAAGACTGCTAATATTAGGATTCCCTACTCCAGTAGAGTGGAGATCTCGCCCTCCCTCCTTCTCCACCCTTCCTCTGGCGGCAGCTTCACACACCGGCTGCTCTTCCCTTCCTTCCAGGACTGAAGGGGGGAAAGGGCCTAGGGCACATTAGCAAAACAAGGATTCACGGGACCCCAGCGGGGTACATTTTTAACAGTGAGAATTCTTCCTGGCTGCTTCCCCTTTACTACGAAAATATCCTTACTACAGATTCCTTTTCAATACATTGTTGATTGAAGTTTGAGTCTGCTCCTCTGGCTGTCTCTATATCCTTGCACAGGAGGGAGGATTTTTTTTTTTTTTGTCAAGAACATATTAAGTCTATTTGTGAAAGAAACCAGACACATCTGTGCCCTCTCAGATCTGCAGTGAGATTATAGGGACTACATAATCGGCTCTCTGTCTGCCGCAGCCCCGACCGACCGCTTGCTGCTGTAGAGAAGGAACATAGTTTGCTTGTCGGTCTTTGAACTTTGGAGACCTTGGCTAGCGTCTTCCCTGCCCAAGCGTCTAGCCTCTGCGGGCGCCCGAACAGACGCCGACAGAAGCGGGGTCATGGCCCAGGGGCCTCCTTGCTTGACGCCCTGGGAGTGGAGTGGCTATTCGCGTCCCAGAAACGTACAAGGTGAATACAGGGAGGGAAAAAATAATGAGAGAAATAAGCATCTCCGAAGGGTTCCATCCCTAAAGCGACGAACCTGATGTGTACAAAGTGTCCCAGGCACGCTCTGGCTATTAGTCGGAGACTCGCCAGCTCTTCTATGTATGATTTCACTGGGGTTTGAAAAGCCAAGGTTGTGATATTGGGAAAGAGAAAGATGACTACATATTTCAAAACAAACAAAACCTCGGTCATTTGAGGGCCTGTGCAAAAGAGCCATTGTCTGCCCGGAAGCTCTAACCTAGTCTGTTTTGATTATTTAGAGAAAGAAGTGGCGGAGCCAGAGGTGAGGATGGTGAATGGTAAACCAAAGAAAGTTCGTAAACCCAGGACTATTTATTCCAGCTTTCAGCTGGCCGCTTTACAGAGAAGGTTTCAGAAGACTCAGTACCTCGCCCTGCCAGAACGCGCGGAGTTGGCCGCCTCTCTAGGACTGACGCAAACACAGGTAAATCCGGCCGCCGCCGGGTACCGGCCCCGCCTCGCCTGCAAGCCCCGCTGGGCTGCATGCTTCGGTCCCGACTGGCTGGAGCCGATTCTCTAGCATTTTGCAGAAATTTACAAATAGAAAGACACCAACCGTTTCATCTTTCCCTCCATGAGGCGGGCCCACGTGGAGGTGGGCGCGGGATTCGTCGTTTGTCCCGAGTTGCCGCTCCCCACCCCCACTCCCCGTCCCAGTTTAACCACCAAGGACTGGGGACCAAGGTTCCATAGTGAAAACAAGAAAAGGGATGTTTCGGGGGTGGGGGTGGGGGGGAATCTGTTTCGCGTTCTTGAGAAATGTCTGGGTCTCTTCACAATGAGAAGCTTGCCAGGTACTATTGGCCTGGTGATGGGTCTCCAACAGCTCAAAGGCCTGGATCTTCGTGTCCGGGTGGGTCCTGTCCCTGAGGCAGCTGGAAGGCTCAGCAGCCTGAAGGTCGCGAGGTGGGGGGCGCTGTTGTACGGAGAAACCCTCCTGGATTGTCCCCCCCCCCCTTTTCCCTCCCACACCAGCCCGCTAGGGCCTAGAGTAAGGAATGTTCAAGTCGCCGCCCAGAGCTTCAGGCTGAGTCTGGCCTCCTTGTGCCGAGGGGACTGAAGGGAGTCGGGCAGGAGACTGGGAAATCGCTCCTTTCCCTTGGCACAATGCACCTCCAGTCTGGCCCACGCCCCTCCCCCACCCCGGGGGCTCAGGCCTTCGAAAGGCCTTAGAACATGAGAGGTGCATTGGTACACAGGCCCACACGTGCGACCAGGTCTAGACCGAATAAAAGACAAAGCCTTGGGATCTCACCCTTGCTGAAGCCGGCGCCAGCTGAGCTGGACAAGGGCTTCTGTGAGTCTCTCCCATTGCATAGGCTGAAACTGCAACTTCCTGGCGATAGGCAGCTTGCTGCTGGTAGATATCAGCGTCGGATAGTGTAGGGCCAGAAGAACCTTCATTCGTCGCTCAGGGAAAGGCGCGGGCTACCTCCGAGTGTCCCGGTAACGTGTGCCTTTGTTCCCCACCCAGGTGAAAATCTGGTTTCAGAACAAAAGATCCAAGATCAAGAAGATCATGAAAAACGGGGAGATGCCCCCGGAGCACAGTCCCAGCTCCAGCGACCCTATGGCGTGTAACTCGCCACAGTCACCAGCGGTGTGGGAGCCCCAGGGCTCATCCCGCTCTCTCAGCCACCACCCTCATGCCCACCCTCCGACCTCCAACCAGTCCCCCGCGTCCAACTACCTGGAGAACTCGACTTCCTGGTACCCAAGCGCAGCCAGCTCAATCAATTCCCACCTTCCACCGCCGGGCTCCTTGCAGCACCCGCTGGCATTAGCCTCCGGGACGCTTTATTAGATGGGCTACTCTCCCTCGCTCATTTTTGGGACTACAGTGTTTTGCTGGTTTAGAAATCAGAAAGGAATTCATACGGGGATATTTGAACAATGGAAAGGAAAAAAAAGAGTCATGTGTAAAGCTTTTTTTTTTTTTTTTGCATGTAAGTTATTGCATTTCAAAGGACCCCGCCCCTTTTTTTACGAAAAGAACTTTTTTTTTGTGCAACTGTGGACACTATCAATGGTGCCTTGAAATCTATGACCTCAACTTTTCAAAAGACTTTTTTCAATGTTATTTTAACCATGTAAATAAGTGTAGATAGAGGAATTAAACTGTATATTCTGGATAAATAAAATTATTTCGACCATGAGAACTGCTACTTTTTGGCCCCCTGATAACTGGCTAGTGAAGTTATATGCAGCTGGTTAAGAACAGACACATTCTTCAGAAATCCAACAGTGCAAAACAGAAGTCAGGAGCTGCATGGCAGCAGACATGAGTTTGTGTTAGATGCTTTATTTTATGTATCTGTCTATACATATGGCCTGTTTATAATACTGTCATGTTTAGGGTGCTTTTCCCCCCTAACCACAAAACCATTTAAATGATATTAAATATAATTCCAAATGTTTCGGATAGGTAGGAACATTTCTCCTACCTTGTGTGAGGGAAAAATGCAACAGAAATCCTTCAATAACCTGGAATTCTAAGCTCAAAATGATTCTAGTGGGGAGCCCCCTCCCCCATCAGCATGGATATTGCAATTAGAGAAATTACAGTCCTTTCGAAAGGAGCATTCCAAAATGAGACAGGAAAAGACAAGGAAGTCTGCTCTCCTTCCTGTTATATTTTTTCAAAAATCTGAAATGTTTGGGGCATAGCAAGTGGTAGCTGAAACCGTGGAGTCCTAATGTGTATGGCTATAAATCTGGCCAGGTTCTTTCAGTCAAGAAAATACCGTAGGGATTCAGAACAAAAGTGAACCTGAAACACTAGGTCAAAGGAGAAATATGGGTCTGGGGAGAATTCCTTTTCCAGAAAGGGGGAGGGGGAGGCCCTATATTGATTTTATTTCATGTGAGAAGGTGAAATGGTGTTCTTAATATAATTGTCGTACTTCGTGCCTCTTTCAGGATCCCCTGCTCTGCTTTTACAGAAAACAGTGGCAAGGCAAGTTCCAAACCGTGGGAAATGGGATGTTTGCTAGAATGTCTTTGTGAAGCCATCTCTAAGGCAGGCGTAAGAGAGTTGCAGCAACCTAACCCCCCCCCCCACTTGTGCTTCCCTTGCACCTCTGCATGTAGACATCTAGACTATGCCCAGAGCTACAACCTGGCTCCAGAGCTGTGCCCCCAGGCCTGGATTATAGGCATCTTTGTGGCTGGCTGTCCTTTGGTCCATCTTAATCTATTTCCTTAGGATACCAAAGGAACATGCAATGTTAGAAATTACTATATTTGTGAGAAATATTCCACAGCTAGGAAGTCAGTTGCAATAAATGTGACAAAAGGGCCCTCTTGGGGAGGAGGATTAGAACATGAAAAATCGCATCTTCTCATCCCAGGATTTCAGAGAGGACCCTTCCAGCAGTGAGAACTGAAAAGGCAAGCTGTGTGCCCTTGGGTCATTTACAGACTCTGTTTCTGTGTCTCCAATCTTTTCCCATTCCTCCTTTCCCATCAACCTTCTATCTCCACTTGTTCTCCTTTCTCTTTCTCTTTCTTTCCGTAAGTGGTACCAAGCCCACCAGTTTGGAACTTAGTGGACCTTGGGGAGGGCAAACATACACTTGCAAGCAGCCTGGGCTACTGAACCCTACCTAAACAGAAATTCATTTCCAAAATTTTTATCCCCTGCCCCCACTCCACTCCATCCGTGAGGGATGGTGTCTGGGAAGGCCCTGGCCCCATTTTGTTTTCTGTAGTGGCACGGAGTAGAATGGAGAAGGAGATGAAGGTGTCTATTTTCTGCTTTTCTTTCTTTGCTTGCAAAGATTTCAGTAGTTTCCAAAAGCCCAGAGCCTCCTGAGGGCTAGGTCTTGTTGCAGAACCTGGCTTTCTGATGGGCACGGGCCTATCCCCATCGCGGGGTCTGTATTTGGGAAGGTTGGCAGGGGCAGAACACAGACCGCACCCCCACCCCCAATATTTCCCACCCACTGGTTTCCCAGGAGTGTCAAAAATGTGCTTGGAACAAGCTATTTCCATTTTGGCATTCGGAGAGGGTGGATGTCATCCTGCTCCCATCCCTGGTGGAAAGGGGTGTGTGTGGTTTCTTCACTATCTCCGACCCCCAGATTCAGCCAAGCGGAGGGAAGGGAGGGTCCAGACTTTTCTCAGGGAAAAAGAGGGATGCTCTTTAATCACCACCCTTCACCCCAAGCTGGGACATTGCTGGTTGCTAAGGACACCAAAGCTGGTTTGCTGCTGGGCCAAAAGCCTAGAGCAGCGGCGGGGGTGGGGACCTGGTTTTAGGATTTCATCCCCTGTGTGAGCCTCACTAGTAGTGGTCTCTTGAATTGAGATTAAAAAAAAAAAAAAAAAAAAAGCTTGGATGGGGAGCGGTGAACAAAAATATTCTGGCAAGAGAGTCGCAACGGGCTTTCCTGGCACCGCGGGGATTCTCCCCGGGGAATTTAACTCCCTGCAGTCCTGCGCCCAAGGATGTAAAAATAACAGATCCTCAGCAAAGTCTAAAAATATCTGTTTCTCTTGCCCTCCCTCTCACCTTCTTTCCCTCTCCATTGTTTCTTCCTGTGTGTACCAAACTCACGTCGTTCCATTTCGGCGCTGGCAGACCCCACTTACCCTGGACTTCAAGTAGGAGTCGCGTGTGCCTGCCCATTCTGTTCCTCAGTTGCCTAGTCCTCTGCCTAATGTCCCCAAGATGAATTAAGCCGACTTCAGAAGTAATTTTTTTTTACAGGGAACCCCCATCCACCCAATACTTGAGATCTCCATCTTGAGACCTCCCTGCAAAGGCTCGGGTGGGGTGGGGTGGGGGTGGCACGGGGCATGTTGGCAGGGCTTGAGTGATTTCTTCCGTGCCCTGCTCGACTCCCGGGCCCTCCTGTTGAAGAGCAGATAAACTGGTCTTTGTTTGAGACTTGGGTTGGGCTAAGCGGGTTTCTACCCCCATTCTCCCCCTTTTTTCCTGGCGGCCACCTCCTTGTGGGACAAGAGGCGGCCTGGGGATCCGAGGGAAGCTGCATTCCTGTGGGTGCCAGACGGCTCCAGTGCTGAGCCACAGGGCCTGAGACACACACACACTGAAGAACCCGCAGACCTCGCTGCCCTTGATCTCTCTCTCTCTCTCTCTCTCTCTCTCTCTCTCTCTCTCTCGGGTCGGGCACCTATCCGGGAGTCAGTCCACTCCCACTCGGATCCACCCTAGGGCTCGGCCTTGCATAGAAAAGCTCTGACCCACACAAAGATGTACACGCGTCCCCTCCCAGTGACACCGGTCAGATCAGTATCTCCCCGCCTAAGGACAACCCTTTCTCTCCCGCCCCTTATCCCACAACCCAAGGCGCGCCAGCTAGCCTCCTATGGCTCCTTTGATCGCACCGGACGCCCAGTGGCTCGCGGTCTCCTGGCTAACCCTTTCAGAGTCACCCACAGCAAGCCTGTGCCAGGCATTATAGCACACAGCCGCCTCCACAATTCAGTATCGAACACTCTCTTAGCTCGAATTGCCCAGGATGTCAGCTGGAAATGCTCTGCACTCCCCCTCAGCTTCTTGCCTCCAGTTGTTCCCAAAGAGGGACCTTTAGGACTACTCAGCCAACCCATCCCGGCCCTTTCACCGCCACCTCCTGGATCCAGCGCCTCCCACTGGCCGCTGGGATCTAGCCAACCTAGAGCACTCCAGCCCTCGGAGAAGGCACACCCTGAGGGCAGTAGCTCTGAGACATCCTTGGGAAGTGCGCCACCCGCGAGGATCAGCCTGCGTTCCCCCACCTCCTCCACTCTCAAAGCACCTCCCCCCACCCCGTCTGCTAGGTGCAGGCTCTCCCTACCCAGCTCTTGGGGAGGGGGCTCTTCGTCTTACTCCAGTCCTCGGCTCCCGGCTCCCTCCACCCTCTTGTTTCCAGGTTGCCCACAGACCTTGCATATTTTTGACCCAGCCCCAGTCCAAGAGAAAATAGCCCAAATCTTGGTGGTGCGCGTGTTATTAGTTAAATCTTTTCTACGCAGCCTGTACCAGCGACCCACATCCCTGGCGTTTTCTTTTGCCTCTGAAAAGCTTTAGATTTCTTAGTGGTGCAAGGCAGAAAATATACAAGGTATCTACTGCCAGAGGTATGAGTGATTGAAGGATGGAGGAGCCTTCCCTTTCAGTCACTTAGGGCTGCCCACTGTAATGTAATAACCTGTTTTATCCTATGAGTTCTAACTTTGAAGATACAAACAGAATTTACGGGAAACTCTCTTTAAAGGAGAGGAGATTCCAATTCTTACAGCAATTAAATGTTTCTGCTCTGTTGTTCACATTTATGTTGTTGTTATGTTGTTCTGATTTATGGGGTTCTGAATAGATTTCTTTGCCAAAAGCACATGTATTATTGAGTCTGTTCAACATCCTAAACCAAGATTTATATAAAACTGTGAAATACCACACATTACAACCTTTCACCACAGGAAGGGAAAATGGCTTCATGACCTGATTTTCCTCTCTCTCTCTCTCTCTTTCTCTCTCTATCTCTTCCCTGGTTTGAGTAACAATTCTCTGTGGAATCCACCATACACAGTCTACTGTATTTTTTTTTTTTAAGAAGTGGGTGGGTGTGAAGGATGGTAAACAGTTCCCAAGCTATGATTTATTTTAAAGCATTTTTTCCTTGAAAGGCGTGAAAACAGAAACTGCCAGCGGAAGCTTATTGTCACCTAGGACTATTTCTGCCACTTGCCATTTGCAAGGTGGGGGGAAAAGGGTGGGTGGAAGGGGTGCAGGATATGGACTCAACTTTCATCTATAAACAGGGGTCACTAAACAGGGGACATTTCATTATTGCCCTTAAATTCACAGGAGCTAGGGAGCCTGCTTGCCACCCTGCAGGGTGGCCTTGGCTGGTCAGCTAATGTGGATCGGTAAGATGTTCTTGGGAGGAGGGGAAATCAACACAATTGGTCTAGAAACTGGAAAAGAGGCCGAGGAATGTTCTGTGCTCAACAGGAAGAACTGAATTCCCGGAATACAGGGTCTTTAGGTATCTCTGATAGGGATGTCGCTACCAGAATTAATCCGGAGGAGTCTCTACTAGGGCATGGGTTATATACTACTGCAAGCATTAGAATCCTCAGAGGGTTCCAGCAAGAGTCTCCCAATCTCTCTGCAGCTCTTTCGCTCTTTTCTATTCCGTCCTTTCCTGTTTGAAGGTGATGACGAACCTTGCCCCGGTTAGGTATATTGTGACATAGCAGCAGCCGGAATGGTTTATTTGAGGGAAGATTTTCATTAATAAAGTTAATGATGAAATTAAAACAAATAGTCAAACCAACAGCTTCCCAGTTGGCTATATTTAATTAACATCAATTAATACGTGCTCGGCTAATATCCTCTAGGACACAGCATAGCTTTTTTATTGTTAAAGAGAATGGAAACAGAGGAAAGACACACTTCACAGCAGCCAGGGCAGTTTGTTCTGATGACAAGAGTAATGGCAGATTCATTTAAGAATATGTTCATAAACAAGTGACAGGCACATTCTGAGGTGGTGGCTTCAGTGGAAAGAATGGAGCGACTGACAAATGTTCTTTGCTGTGGGGGAGGGGCTGTGGGGGAAGGGCACCTTTAAAAATAGGAAAATGCTATGGTAGAGGGAAGAAAGACAGGAGTATTTTTTTAAAGGAAAAAAATATTTGAGCCTGCAGCCAGCAGCAGCAGCAGCAGCAGCAGCAGAAGCAGAAGCAGAAGCAGCAGCAGCAGAAGCAGAAGCAGCAGCAGGGGCCCCTGCAAATGCATCAGCTCTGCACGGTTGAAGACTTGGACACATAATGCTTCAGACCACTGATTTGCTATTTTCTTAATTCTGGCTCTTCCTTTTCCATATGAATCAAACAGTCTTTTGTCCTTCAGGGTTTGATTTGATCGCTACTGTTCACATTTCACTTTTGTATTTTTCCTCTTCCTATACCATTACTCATTGAGTGCCCCGTGAAATTACAATCGCACATTTTCAACTCAGCAACCCATTTGCAGTACAAAAAAATAGGGTCTAAATAATGGCTGAATTAGCCCTACTGGACAGTTTCAGATGTAACACTCTGTAATAATTATATTGCAGGCTGGATTAGGATGCTATTATCATAATCTGGACGTTTACAATTATCTGTAATTTGCAAAGATGCGCCAGGTCTTGATTACAGCAGCCTTTTTTTTTTTTTTTTTTTTTTTTTGTATCACGCTAACCATCACTAAACAGTGACAGTAATAACAGCTAATTTTGCTGGCAATATAAGAGGTGCTGGGGTGTGCAAACAATTTCACACCTGGATGTGCTCACTCAACCAAGAATATAGAGACAGAGCTTCTGCCCTGAGACTCAGAAAAATACTCTCCTGTGCCTCGGCTCAGTATAGATTTCTAGACCCTGATCATTGCCTAAGAGATATTCTCCAGGGTAAGTTTTTGTTTCTGGCTTACTTCTAACTCCTAGGCACTGCTTTTATTTCGACTCATACTCTCCAAGCTGTATACAATATGTTGTTGTGATTTACTTGAATTGCAACTTTGTTTTCAAGGTTTGGGGTCTGACCTTTCATTTTCCTTTAACAGTAAGAGTGGATCTGATGAGACTGGGATCCTTACAAACCTGACTTGCCTGCTTGCTTCTGTTCGACTGATGTGTTTAGTGTAGTGTGGGACTGGGGACTAGGAAAGGACCAGGTTTCTGCGAGGTGTGGAAGGAGCCCGAGAGTCCAAGCTAAAAATCTATCTGAAAATTGTTACTTACAATTGATCTTAAGTAAATACATTGAGGTTTTAACATGCGGCCATGATTTTAGGTTTTGAGGCATCTAGAGATCAAACAGAACTGGCTGTGTGGCTTGCTTCTTTGCAGTCAGCTATGCGGACGGATGTTAGCAAAAGCAGGTGTGCCCAAATCTCTGGGCTTTGCAGTCCTTTGGACATCTTCTCTCCAGCTGGAGGAAAGTTTGTAGAATAAATAGCATCTGAAACCCTTCAAGGCTGTTCCTTAAGGCCTTGAATAGCCTGCAGTCTCTCTGTCTCTGTCTCTGTCTGTGTGTGTGTGTGTGTGTGTGTGTGTGTGTCTGTATGTCTGTGTGTGGTGGGGACTGGGGGAGGGGAAGGTATTCAGATCGTGGAGGTTTTTGCCTGCTGAGCCCAAATTCTGTGATCCTGAGCTTAGAGAGGGGATGATTGGTTGGGACACAGAACCGACAACTTATGAAGCCAAGGGACCAGTCTAGTCTATATACCAAGGAAGATATTGGCAACAAGCTGTGCTGTTCTCTCTCTAGATGACGCTGTTTCCTGACCCTGTAAATTTTATAAGTAGGATCCCACAATGTCTTTGACTGCCCCACCCTGCAGAGAAAAGCTTTTCTACCGTGGCAAGAACCTATGCACTAAGCTGTGTTCAAGGATAATGTGGTGTTTATTTATTAGAGAGGAGGAGAAATTGTCTCTCTCTTACATCCCTACCCAATAGCTATGCTCCCCACCCCAACCCCTTAGTATGGTCAGAACAAGCTTGGGAACTCAAACTCAACAGCCTAGTGGGGAGTTTGAACGTGGGGAGGCGCAATAGATACCTCAACTAGCAACGCCTTTCACCCATGCTCCTCCTACCAATCCCTCCCTCGGGGAACCAGTTTCCTTGGGGGTCAATACATTTTAAAGGAGAAAGAAAAATATTAACCCTTGAAGTTCAGGGGGTCTAGTGGGAGCCCAGTTCTAAGCAGGGTTCAAGGGGGACCATCTGACAGCATCTCCGTAAGGAAGCTCATGTTAAGTAAGAGATAAAGATGGATGCAGAGGCATCAGCACCCCCACCTCCAACCTAGTAACATACATTTTCTGGGTTTCAGAATTCTATACACTCACAGTGGTTTGGCATATATTTGGTGATTTTTTTAAAGGAAAAAAATTAGTGTTGGTTTCGATATATGGTGGCTTTCTCTCTACCATAATTTGAATAATTCAGCAAAGCCCCACTACCAGATGCACTTCTGCAGCTTCTTCCATTCTTTCCAGCATTATAATTTTGGTTAATTTTCAATTTTAGGTCCTACGTCTCTGCAATTTGTGTATGAATAACAGAATAATTTCCCTCTTTTGTTTCGCCTTTCCTGTTCCTGAATCTAAATAAAGATGGCTTTTTAGTATTAAAAGTGGAAGAAAATTACAGGTAATTATCTTTGACGGTAAAAACGCTGTAATCAGCGGGCTACATGAAAAATTACTCTAATTATGGCTGCATTTAAGAGAATGGAAAAAAAACCTTCTTGTGGATAAAAACCTTAAATTGTCCCCAATGTCTGCTTCAAATTGGATGGCACTGCAGCTGGAGGCTTTGTTCAGAATTGATCCTGGGGAGCTACGAACCCAAAGTTTCACAGTAGGAAGGGGGAAAAAAGAAAAGAAAACATTTTCCTAATGTAACAATGCGAATGCTAGAAAATGACAAGACTGATCGGTTTTAAACCATTCTGAAGACTGACTGAGCGTGGAAGTTGCTCAACAAAAAAAGGAACGGGGGATATTGGTAAGTAGTCTTTGCTTTGTGTCTAATTATAGTGACTGTCCTTTTGCACGACTGTATGTCGCTGTCATTATATGGAGCACTCTGAGTATCTCTATTGACTTCTGATAAATGGCTCAGTGGTTTCAAGGTTCATAATTTGAAGGATGCCCAGGTCTGTAGCCATTAATTCTCACAGTATGGGGCTTCCTGCTTGTATGACGAAAGGACTTTTCATTTTCATTATTTCTTTGCTTTCCACGAGATCAGAAGGATGCATTTCTTGCAGGATAGAACATTTTCCTACCTTGCTAGCTTGCAACGGGGTTTTCAACATTAAGTAGTCAAAATTGTGCACTTTGCTTTCTGGGTTTGTTATTCTGTTCTCTTTTTTCCTTTTTAAATTTTTTTTAAAAAACTGCTTCCAAAGGCAAATATAGCTGTACTATTTTAGCTGAGGAAAGGGAAAGGAGAATATTCAGATACCGTATTGGAATTGGCTGGATGTCTAGAAGCTGGGTCTAGGTTATTTTAATGTTTAAAAATACAAAAGTGTGTATGAATCACAACAAAATTAAAATGAAAGGCCAAGAAAATGTCCACGGCTCATGTTAAAATACCTGAGACAAAGGCTGTGGTGCAAACTGACATCTCTTTAGGCATTGGATACATATGTATGTGTAGAGCACACCATTTTAGGAAACAAAAATTATTTTAAGAGAGATAGAAAATAGAAAGGGAAGAAGGATGGACAGACAGAGACATGGAGCAATAGAGGACACTCCCAACATTTTGTGGCTTTTACTCCATATATGAAAGAAGACAAAAACATACAAAGTATATATACAACTAAAATTCAACAATATATACAGAAATGTTCCTTGTATAAACGTCCCTATTAGCCTAGTGAATGCCACTATTCACCTAGGAAAGGTGTCAAAGCAATTGAATGGTGATTTTGGTTGTTTCCTTGGTCTTTCTTGATTCCAGTTCAGAGTTTGGAGGTGGGTTATGCAAAGAGCATCTTTCTTGTTGCTGTTACTGTTTGTCTTTAGCTAAGTTGTCATTCCTGATCATTGCATTTTAAAAAGACATGCAGTGTTTCCTTTGTGGCAATGTTCTAATTTTACAGCCAAACGTTCTTCTTTCTTTGGAGAAGAGATATTGAGGGGAGTTTCCTTCTGTTTCTTCTTCTTCTTCTTCTTCTTCTTCTTCTTCTTCTTCTTCTTCTTCTTCTTCTTCTTCTTCTTCTTCTTCTCCTCCTCCTCCTCCTCCTCCTCCTCCTCCTCCTCCTCCTCCTCCTCCTCCTCCTCCTCCTCCTCCTCCTCCTCTCAGTCTCAGATTGGTAAATCAAAATTCAGAAGTCCAAAATCCTTGTCTTTTATCATGTAGTGTCTTAAACTCATTAAACAAGTAAAAATGCTGCCATGTTTGTGCAGATTCTTCTGCCGGTAGAGAATGTCTGTTAAAAAAGTCATTTGGTTGGAGGGTGCTAAAGAGGATGTTTGGGGCCTGGATCCCAGAGTGTGAAGGAAAATATCCTTACAGTGATGGGTTTCCAGAACGCCAGCACAAAGCCAGTCTCTCTCTCTCTCTCTCTCTCTCTCTCTCTCTCTCTCTCTCTGTATGTTACAGAGTTACTTATTAAGGTTACTGAAGACAGGAGATTGCAGAAGAGGAAGGAGGGAAGGAGAAGAAAGAAAGGGTGGAAAGAGGCAAGAAATAAAGAGGAAAGATTAAAAGGGATGAAAAAAACAGAAAGAAAGGGAGGAAGAACAGAAGGTCAGAGGGAGAAAGGATAGAAGGAGAGAGGGGAAGAGATCCAGGTCACAGGGACAGTTCCTCTGAGCTCAATGCTTAGGCTGTTTGGCAGATGCCAGAGAGTCCTGCCCCTCCTTGCCTCCTTCAGAAGCTCCAGTAGGCTGTTCACCCAGACAAGTCACATCATCTGTGGTCTCTGCATGGCGTCCTGGTGTGGTGAGGAGTACCAGTGCGAATACCCAGGCATGTAGCTGTTGGGAGGCATACTGACGCCCTTGGCGGAGGCAGAAACGTCCCACACCGGAGGCAGGGCTGGTGAGCGTGGTGACAGGGCTGCTGAACCCGGGAGGGGGTCACTCTCATGTGGGTTACTACCCTGCTTCAGCAATTTCTTAAACTTAGAGCGCTTATTCTGAAACCATATCTTCACCTGCAAGACATGTAGTAATCATTAGGCCAGATGAACATTATACTGCTGCCTTCAGTGTCAACCCAGACTTAAGAAGTAATGTACAAACAAACAAGCAAACAAAACAACCATTGCCATTCCAAATAGCCCATCCCCTCCCCCCTCCCTTCCCTCTTTCAAACCTTCTCTATCCCTCCATTCTAGACCTACTAGATATCTTATTAGGATGCCTACAGTTCTTGGGATTCTTGAGTTTAATCCTATAGCGTGGGGTTTTAAAGTATCAGCATAAAATTAGAAAGAAATCAAACGAGATCAGTGGACCCAAAATTTTATGAAGAACTTGTAAGTGGAATAGAGTTTGGTTCACACTTGTACAACTGAATTTATCTCCTTTGGTTTATTCATTTTTTATATTTACCAACCCCCAAGTTCGCTATGCTATGCATATCAAGTAGTAAGTAATTATGAATTGATTAAAGGTTGTATGTTCACAACAAATACTTTAAACATACCAATGCACATTGTGCACGTGCCATGGGATATGCCTGGGATCTCTTTCTCCAGACATAAATATTCTCCAGTCCTGCAATAATGAAGAAATGCACCATCCCCCATTCCCTACCTCCTCTGTTGCTTAAGCAAACAGAAGTCATCAATCATCACAGGATTGTCGGGATAACAACTAAAAGTCAAAAGGCTTCTTAAAACTACAGAACCAGGAATCTAAGTTGGCAGCTTACTTAAGTCAACAGCCCAAATCTGTGGATGAAAGAAAACCTACAATGTAGCATTACCTTTAAAATTCCAGAATCTGTTCTTCCATGAATAAGAGTCATGGAGCATCTAGAGCCCTTTCATAGCAAACCTCAAATATTTTCAGTGGCAACATGGCAATAGAAACCAGGCTGATTGAGAAGAGCTCAGGGACGTGACCTGAAGACCCCATTCTGCAAGGTCTTGGCAACTGTCTTATTAGACCTGCAGGACCCTTGCTGGATAAAGATGATGCACATCAGAAGAGACATTAGCATCCCGTGCAGTTCTCTTGACTGCTGACTTTAGAGTGCAGGCTGAGATACTCACCTCTAGGCCCCTTTCTGTGAAATCTGAAATGTCCAGTATAGCTTTCAGGTCAGCAGGGCTGTTATCTGTGGTGTCCCAGGCCATGATTTGGGGAACATTCTCTTTGTTTCTCAATTCTGTCAAGTTCTGTGCTCCAGGGAGGTACCTCAATCTGCACTATTTGGTACCAGGATGATTCAACTACAGAGCTTAAAACAATCTTCAGAAAACCCACTCTGAAGTGAATGGTTTGCACATGGATGCCTTTATTAAGCTACTAAAAATATGTCTAGTTAACTTTTGCTCCTGGTCTCAGTTCTTAAGTTTCCTTCCTATGAAAATGAGTTGAAATTCATATTAGTTCCTAGGGGCCACTAAAGGGTCCTTAAGAAAGGGCCTTATTTTGCTTTCCTAGCTGGATACCCCCCAAAACACACACACACACACACACACACACACACACACACACACACATACACACACTTGTTCTACTTCATGTTATTCTGCTCTGGAATAAGATTTGATTGAATTTGTTCACCAAAAGATCCTAGGCTCAGCTGGGGTCGCAGAGGGTTGGTGTCTATGCAAATCCAATCCAGTATTCAATACCATGTCATTTGTTCCAAACTGTGTGATCCCAGGAAAGTGCGCAACTGGAGCACAGGCCATTTGTCATTTAGCTCCTTCCATCCTTGGTTGACTAGGCCAAGAATTCCTCCTGGTGTGCCCACGGCACGGTTAGCAATCGGGGCGAGCATTTCAGGGGTACTCGGGCTTCCCGGGAATTACCTGTGTTTGTGTCAGTCCTAAGGAAGCAGCCAGTTCGGCTCTCTCGGGAAGGGCCAGGTATTGAGTCTGCTGAAAGCGATGGTTTAAAGCCTGGAGCTGCAGGCTGGAATAAATGGTCCGAGGCTTCCGAATCTTTTTCCCCTTTCCGTTGAACCTGATTTCCCCGTTTTCGATCACTGTCGTTTTTTGTTGATCTGTAAGCAAATGACACAGAGAAGCGGTCACCCATGAGGCCACTGCTGCCTTCTCCTTTCGTCTGACAGGGCCTTGCAAGGAGTTTCTCCCAAGTTTAAAAAGGGGTTCCTCATAATATCCCCGCTATACCAGTGTGGGCACGTGCCCCTAGAGGCTGTGAATGCTTCCCTTTGATCAGGTCTCTGACCCTAACAATGCATGATAGTGGTCGAATCTAGGAAGCCCTGGGCATAAAGGAGGCAAGGAGGCGCTCCGCAAGAGCGGAGTCAGCACGGGCCGCTTTCCCGAGTCCGCGGCGCTGCAAGGCTTCTCTTCTCTGGGGCTCTGAGAGCGGTTTCTTGGCCTGTCTTTTTACAGCGCTTAGAGCTGTATCAGAGCTACCCGCGTATTTACGTGGCCAGTTTAGTGTCACCCAGCTGCAAGCTTAGTGCCTTAAGTCCCTTCTGTATATTTGAAATGATTCTGCTCGCGTGGATCAAAACACAGACACAAAACATAACCAGGAGCTCAGAGCAGCTCCAGAGCAGGCTGCGACTCTCTGGACAAGGGAGAGCTGTGAACCCCAGGCCCTCTGCTTCGCCTCCAAGAACAAAGGAGCTGCCAAAGTACAATCGAAAACCCAGAGAGGGGGGGCCGGGTCAGGATTGGGGTCAGGGGACACCTCGAAGCTCACAAGAGAAGTGTTTTTTTAAAAAATGTCATTACTATCTATCTTAGTATCTATCGGCCTCAACAGCTTCGTTCCTAGTCACCAAGGCGTACCAAGTGCCCCATGTAAAGTAGGCCACTGCTCGCCCAGTGTTGAGATAGGCAGCCTTAACTAGCCCATCAGTCCTGGCCCAGAATTGTCTCCAGTCCCGACAAACGCGGGTCCCAGCGGAGAGGGAAGGGACAAGGCAGAGGGCGCACAGACCTGGTGGGCTGGAAGGCGCAGTGGGGACGGTAGAGCCAGCCTAGCGCACAGCCCGGAGGCTCAGTGGGAACCACACGCAGGAGGCGGAGGAGCCAGGAGGGCCGCGGGGCGATCCAGCCGGGGGTCCAGGGCGGCGGGAAGGGGCCCGGCTGGGAGAGGCCGGCAGGCAGGCGCCAGGCGATGGGGAGCGCACGGGGCCCGACTCGGGGCGCGCGGGGCCGCCCGCAGGAGGGGGCCGGCGGAGGCCCTGGCGTGGAGGAAGTGAGCGGGGCGGGAGGGGTCGGAGGCAGTGGGGAGGCGGGCGAAGCTAGTTGCCTAAGCGGCCTCTCACCTGTGTCGTCCCCGCGCGTCTGGGCGGCCGCGCTGCTGTTGTGGTAGGACTGGAGGTAAGGGCTGTGCTGCGAGTGGCTCATGTAGGGGTAGGCGGCGAGCGATCGGTGGTTGTACGAGTTGCCTCCGCCCGACGCGTAGGGCGAGCCGTGGTGGTGGTGCTGATGGTGGTGATGGTGGGAGCCGGCCGCCGCCGCCGCCGCCGCGGCCGAGTGCAAGCAGTGCAGAGGGTAATGTGCGCCTGCCATGGCCGGGGAGGTCTGCTGCGAGTGCGGCTGCGGCGGCGGCGGCGGTGGCGGCGGCGGCGGCTGTTGCTGCTGCTGCTGCTGCTGCTGCTGTTGCTGCTGTTGCTGTTGCTGCTGCTGCTGCTGCTGTTGCTGCTGCCCGAACTCCATGAAGGCGGATTTGGACGAGTCCTGGCCTTCCAAGCCGTCAGCCATCGTAGTCATGGTCATCATCAAAACTTTGGGGGCTGGAGAAAGCCTTCTCCCGGGTTTCCTTCACCCTCCCCCACTTGGCTCCCACCGCTCTCCCCTTTGCAGCCACCTTAGCTCCCGGGATCCTTGCAAAAAAAAAATTTTTTTTTCTTTTAAAAATTTAAAAGGAGGGGGCAGAGGTGGTTCTCTTCCTCACTCTTCTCTAATATATATATATATTTTTTAATATAAAGAGATATAGTGAGCAGGGCCTTGTTAACCCAAAGGGAGGAGGAAGGGGGAGGGATGGGAGAGGAGAGGGGGAGGGGGAATCTGCTCTCTTCTCCCCCCCTTGCTTTTCCCCCCTTGGATTTTTGGGGGCTGGTGCAGTTTAAAGCAGGGATTTTAAGGTGGATTCTGCGAAAGTTGCGCGTCTGCTTTCAGACTTGATGCAGACGCCACGAGTCGAATGGTTTGTCTCCAAAGGGCAGCGCCTTCCTATTGGTCAGTCGCCCCCTGACGTCACAGGCGCACCGCTTCTACTGGCGTGTGCGCTGCTTGCGGAGTTCTTCGCCTACCTTAAGCAACTACAAGCTCAGCCTAGAGCTGCAACCTGGGGCCGCCCGGAGCTAAAGGGGAGCAGCGGTGGAGGGAGGCGCCCGGTAGGCTGCAGACGCATCCCATCGAAGCTCCAACCCCGTATCCTAGAGCCCTTGTTTCCAGGATTGGAGACTCGGAATAGCCTGGCTGGCGGCTGATCTCTTTCAATTCATTTGCACCCTTTTAGGTTGCCTGTGTTCAGAAGCAGTGGCCCTAGCATTTAAAAACAGACACCCCCCCTCATTTGACCTTCCCCCTCCCCCAGGACCCCAACTCTACTGTACTCCCAAGGGAGCACCTTGGCACTGTGGGTTTTTCCAGAAGTAGTTTATTGAAGCCATAGAGGGAAGAAAAAACCCTACATCTGGGCTCCATCTCATGGCAGGGGTCAGGGGTAGTAAAGAAAGCAAAATCAGACCCTGCTCTGGCGAGATTCCTGCTGTTTTAGGCCCTATTTCCTATATATTGACACCCCACACACACACACCAACAGAGGAGGAATACCTCCCACCCCCAGAACGCAGCAGCCTGCTCTGAAGGCGAATCGTTGGAAGGCTGACAGTAATACATTTTTTTTCCCTATTGAAAACAGAAGCTACTGTAATGCTTTCAAATATATGCAAATGATACATGCGGTTAGTGGTTTGGCAAATCTTGATTACAATATAAACTACCCAAGTAAAAGTGCCTTCGTCCTAAATTTGTCTCTCGATTACAATTCCAATTGATTTTATTTTATTGTCAACATTGTTAATGATAAAAATAGAGTCGTTTTACAGTTATTTTTACTTTCTGGAAGGGAGGCAATTAGAGTTCTAATCAGGAATACACAAAAATCTCCTATGATTAACTGCAGTACTTTGTTCAAATTGCTGCTATAAAATTCAGAACAATTTGCCTGTAATGATTATGGACTGGGTTTATTTTGGGAGGTGGAATAAAAGTGGATATAGCATAAATTATCCTCTAATTATACACCAGTGTCGCCTCAATTATCCTCTTATCAAAATGGTTGTCTAACTGCCGCATTTAGTTTCAATTCTCTCCTTTTTTTCTATAAAAAGAACTTCATACCTTGTTATTATTAATCCATTTATTATTTGCAAGGGGGTTTATATCCGCACATCCAGGTGGTAGAACCACTTCGGTTTCAAAGATGGACTGGGGAAAGACATTAAGTTTGGAGCAGCTCAGCGCTACGGATCTAGCCTTGCTCTCTTGCGTCTCCAGACTCACTTAGGTCCAAGCTGCGGAGCAGGGACAGCGGAGCCCAGGCGGCCACGTTCAGGCCCAGCCACCAGGTAGGAGAATCGGATCTAACTCTAGGCTTGGGGAGAGACAAGCCAGGCCGCACCCGGGTCGGGTCCTGGGGCGGCAGGTAGGCTCTCGGAGCTCGTGTAGCCAGACGATGGAGACTGGGTGGGTGAAATCTGACGACCCCACCCTACCCCCCTGGGCTGGGTGCCTGCTTTCGGTGGGTACAGGGAACAAACTGTGAGCTTTTGGCCACAAGAAGAAATGTGTGAGGTAGCAATCCTGTGTGGTGGTGTTTGGAGGTTGGGGGGTGACTACTCTGTCTTTTTGGAAAAACTACTGGGACATTTTTGCACCGTACGTCGTCTGTAGCCCATAAGCTCCACGACCCCAGGAACCCTAGAACAGAGAATTTGCTGGTGCTGCTTGCTACTGGAGCTCCAGGAAAGGGTGATAGTAGACGGAGCCTCACAATTTCCCGTGGCACAAGAGTCACTGACTGCAGCTTATGCTAATTGATTTTCCCAGCTACCCGCCCGGGGTCTCCAGGTACCCTCAGGCCAGTTTGCCTTTTCTTTTTCCTTTCTGTCCTTTAGAAGCTCGCAACCCGCCTGCTTTCTCCATAGTTTCGCCCGCAGCTACATTTGCGCCCTCTTCCTTTACCCAACCCGCCACGCTTAACTTCTTGAGTCCCGGGTGCCGGTTCAGTAACTCTGAATTCATTTTTAAGTGGCTCCCTTGTTCTTTCCCTTTTAACAAGAGGTGCAGTTTAACACGCGAACCTGTAACGCGATCCGTGCGTTTACATATCAGCAGTGAATTAAAACAACATCTTCCAGGAAAATGAAAAATAGGCTGGGTAAGGTAGTGGTGGGGTGCTGAAAGGGAAGTCAGGGAATGAGAAGCACCCCCTTCCCAGGCGGTGCACCCGGGCTGCGAACCCAGCTCGTAATGTCCTCAAAGCCAGAAGGTGGACATGGCAGTTTTATTGCTCTATACCCCGCAGCTTGCTGTTAACATGATGAAGGCGTTTTTCCTTTGCTTTTTTGTGTCTTTGCCGTAATGTTCGCAGGTGCACTGCTTTGCCCACTAACTCTGATAGCATCTGGATGACCGTGGTGGGATCGGGAAATGTCTTCTCACCACTTCAGCGCCAGATCCAAGACGCGCAGCGTCTGTTTGCAAAGGGATTTCCCCCTTGTTTGTTTAAAGTGTGAAGAAGCCGCGATGGCTGAAGTTGTCCGTTCAGGTGTCTCTCCGTTCCTGGGGGAGCAAGTGTGCAGCTAGGGGGCCGTTGTGCATGGTGTAGGTTTTGTTGAGATTTGCTGGGTGACCCAGGCTGGGTTCTGAGAGACACAGTAGTGAACGGGGGTCTCACCGGGCTGGACAGCGGTCTCGGTGTGCTCATTCGGAATAGAAGACTAGGAATAACCAACCCACTTCCCACTAGTCCAGGGAATACACGGCGGAAGACTAGTGTGGCCCAAAGGTGGGCAGCTAACTCTGCCACCAGCAAAGGTGCAGTGTTCTTTGCACAGAGCTTTGCTCAAACTGAAGTTGGGCAGTTCCGTTCCTAGCCCCTCGACTGGTGTCTGGAGCATCCGGGTTAAACTGAGAAACGGGACAGTAGAAGTCACCTCTATTTTACCCTAGTGCAACCTGCTACTAGCTCTTCGGTTAGAAGCAAAACTTAGGGCTTTTCAGAACCTTGCAAAAAGACGCACACCTCAGGGGCTCTCGGCCCCGGCGCCTCCGGCGCAGTCCAGGCTTCTTCCTCTTTGTTTCGCTCTCTGGGGAACCTCCGCCAACTCTTGCCAGTGGGAGGGGAAGGAGGGCTAGAAAGGCCAATGAAGCCTTTATCATTCAAAATACAAGTAAACTTAGAGATCTGGAGGCCTAAGTGGTTTTTTTAAGGGCCTGTAAGATAAGAATTATATGCATTGAAGTTTTAGGAAGCGGGATGGGAGGCCTAAAGTGCATTTTATTTTTTAAGGCGTTAAGGTGTTGAGATGTTGTGGACTACTGGCCACGATAAGTAGAAAGAAAAACTAACACATTGCTTTCTGAACACCCCCTGCTTCTATCTTGCCGGGATAGGTGTGTAGGTGCGGGCTGATTGGATCTGAAATTCGTCCCAGTTTGGTTCTGGAGGATGTTTGCAGACGTGTGCAAGGCTGAGAATGCCTGCATCTCCCTGGAAGGTTTGCAGTGTTGGTGGGGGCTGTGGCAGTAAATTCAAGCCGTCCAGGACTTGGCTGGGTTCGGTTGCTAAGTTGGGCTCAGTTATCACGTTAATTCTAAAGAAATTAGACCTGGATAAATGGCCTTTGAATTCAAAGAAATAACTCGGTGTTGATTTACATAGCCACATTAAGAATCCCCTTCTCAATGGGAGACATTGGTGGAAAAATTCCTGCTAGTTCTTTCCTCATTTAACATGAAATTCTCTCTCTCTCTCTCTCTCTCTCTCTCTCTCTC
>JADRCH010000027.1:3097221-3186815 GCA_019843965.1 Rhynchomys soricoides | reverse complement strand
GAGATAGAAAACTGCCCGTTTCCATTTCTTGGCGAAGGCTAACGGTGGCACCAGCCTAAGCAAGAAAATGCTGCGAGTTTAGTGGCATTTTCTCTAGCAATAAAACTGCAATGCCCATGTTAATACTGTACTCTTCCAGGTTTCCCCAGATCCAGCTTAAAAGTGGGTTTATCTATTAAATGTCCCAAAGGAAGGTTGATCGGAGTTGGGGGCTATAACCCTTATCTCTCCAGTTCGGGTTTCCAAGAACAGACACCCGGGAAACCCCAACCTCTCACTGACCTCCTGGAGGATTCCTCAGCATTTTCAAAAGTGCTCATTTGAAGAATATCACTACCCAAATCTCAACCTAGAAGCTTCTATTGTAGTCTTTTTAAAATCTGAAATTTCATGGTGTTAATACACAGCTAACTAGGTCGTTCCTCCAACTTTACTATCATTTGACTCCTTCCTGGGTTTGTGTCTGTATGGGTTCGATGGGTTTGCACCCAAAGCTTCTGTATTTGGGAAAACTGAATGACAAGCTTGAAACAAGTCTTTCCCCACTTCTTGGTTTCAGGGTTGGACATAAGAACCTGTTTGCTCACTTTTCCTTTCTTTTCTCCTTCTCTTCCTTCCCTCTTTCGGTCTCTTTCATTGAACGTTAGACCCTAACCCTTAATACATAAACAGATTTTCCCTCAGCTCAAGGGAGAAAAGGGGTGAAGAACCTAAGTGCTTAAACAGTTTTAAACAAGGTAAATGCAGATGCTTGTCTTTTCAATATATAGGCTAAATCAAGGCTGACCTTCCCCTGCCCCATATTTGCCCTGCTGGGCAATGTAACACTGTAAAGGAAGACAGGAAGGAATGCTAGAAGTCAGCTTTCATTTACCAGTCTTTGAAAAGCAGGACCCCTGGCCGTCATAGAGTAAATGCAGCCCTAGAGTGGCAGGGAACAAGCATCAACAGGAAATGGCAGACTATTTTTAGGCTTAATAAGGAGTTAATACAGCTGCCCAGTGTCTTCCCAAATGCCTGGAAGCATCTTCTGTTTAATTCTTTCATCTCTTCATCAGCAGTAACAATAATAAAGTCATAGCAAATGTCTCTATATTAATAGAGAGCCAGGCTTGGGACAGCTCTTCAGGGAAACCTGGAGGAAAAGCATCCTCTTGTTATAATGGATACAAAAATATAAGTGGAAACCCGTTTGGCTAGTGAAAAAAGAGTCATGCTCTGTGTCTGATCATCCTTTGATGCATGGTTTTCTCTCATTTTCTTATTTACCTGTTCCCAGACACTTGTCTCTGATTTCTGGAACATCCCAAATAAAGGAGAAGACAGTTTATTACTTAATCTTTTAAAATGAAACTTTCCCTAGAGGACCACAGCTTTACCTGCTTTTGGAAGTTGAGATATAAAAAAAAAATCTTTGAATGACTACTGTGCCATTTCTTTTTTCTTTTATTCAGGAAAAAAAACCTCTTTATGCAAATCTAGGAGCAAGGAAACTCATCCCTTTCTACCCTTGGGATAAAGTATTTTTCTCCGTATTGTTTTAAATAATTGCATGCATTAAAAATGTTGCTTGCTATCTTTATGCCATCAAGTGGGGCTACTTCCCTTGGAGACTCAAAGCCTTTGGTTCTTTAAACACACTGACAGGTCCTGTCCATTTGGCAAGCTAGCATTTGACTTTGTCATCTTTGGAAGGCAGACAATAAAAGAGAACACAAGAGTTGTTGTTTTTGTTGAGTTAAGAGTATAGAGGGAATGAATGTCAGCTTTTGTTGTTATGTCTGACTTATAGGGTTTTCTGTTCGCTGGGCACCACAGCACTTCAATGTTAGTTTCACAACAAATCAACAAAATTAAAACTAACAAAGGTGGTCCTGTTTCCAAGCTCTTCAGTGGTGTGCATTTACTCTTGGAGGGGGTGAGTTGGAGGTGGGTGGGCTAGACCTGCCAAACCAGCGCTCCATTTGCTAGTCTTTTATCCTACACCTCTATTCCTCATCCTCCTCTCTCATCACACTGACCACTTCCGCAAGGTCTTAATAGGAAAACCCATCCAAAAATTACAAGAGGCCACCTCTCCTGGACAAAACCAGCCATTCTTAAATAACAAGATTGTGAAGCTCAAAAGTGTTGGGCCTAACAATTAAAAAAGCAAGGGCAGCAATTCAGGATGCCAGTCCAGTAGTCCCAAGCAGACAGGCTGGCATCCCGGCCTATCTGTGGGTCTGGGGTGAAGGAAGGGGCGAGGGGCAGGAGCCGAGAAGGCGGAACGCCCGCGCCCGCAGCTGGCTCCCACGCGCCGCCGTCTGCGGAAAGCCAGGGGCAGGATAATGGAATTCAGCAGGCAGGGATCCTCAGAGAGCCAGCCACTGTCTTGTACAGATTTGTAGAGAAACCCTCACTGTAATTAAAACCGTACAGTCAGATTAATTCAATGTGTTGCTCGGCAGCATTTTTAATAGTAAAAATCCGCTTTAAAATTGAATTAGGGTCGAATAAATTTTCTGCGAGACTCGCCGGATTTGCCAGCTTTCATTGAAGCCAGCTAGGGTGGATTTAGGTGGTGGCTCCCTCCCACCACCACCCCGCCCCTAGCTGGAGGTGGGGTAGGGGTTAAGGCGGGTGTTGATCAACAAGGGGGCCAGTTTGGTCGCTAGACTGGTGGGCAGGAGCCAGGCTCGGGGGTGTCTCACTGCCTGGGGCTAACCCTTGATCTCAGGGGGCAATGCACAGACTTCTGACACCCAAAGCTTCCCCCATTCTTTCCCACCCTCTCTGCAAAGTTCTTGGCTCTTGAGAGGTGAAGGGGGGTAGTGAAGAAAAAGAGCCCTACTGTATCTTGAAGCAATTTCTCCTCGTGGGTTTCCGCGTGTGCTGGAGATTGGAGCCCTCTCTGGCCCCCTGAGTGGCAGACAAGAGAAAGTTGTGGCCCTCATTCCCCCCTCTTTTTGAAAATCTTCCAAAAATTAAGGGTAATATTTCAAGCCTGCTGTCAAAATGTCTCCCAAGCTTTGATTTGGCTGGCCGCCCCCTCTCCCCCCCTCCCCACCCCACTTCTCCTCCTTCGCCTTTCAGCGGCTCACGTGGTTGTAAAATGGTTGTTAGTGTTGGGATGGTTTTCCCCCTCTAAGGTTAGACACCTCAGAGCTGAAGACTAGCTTAAAGTTCGTGTAAGAAGTGCCTGGGCGCTAATGGGGAGGCATTCACTTGAAACGAGCCTGGGGTGGAAGAAATAGGGTGAACTGGATCCGCTCTTTCTTGAAGCTTTCTTTTTCTTGGTCTTTTAGGGGCCCAGAAACAGACCAAAGCTTCCCGCCCCTCTTTTCCCAAAGATCGGAATACAACAGGGCTTCTTGACACTCACATACACGAATTCGCCCCGTGCAAAACCTTGGGTCGCAAATTCCCTAACAAGTTAGTCACATCAGCAGGCCTGGGAAAACAAAAACCTCTGTGGGTCCCTGTTCCTCAGGCAACAGCGCGCAGACGCCTTAATTGCTGCAAATTGTCACTCTGTCCCCTTTTCATTTTCTCACTCCTTCGTTTATTTTTAGTACACTTCAAATGCCTACACACTTTCCTAGTAAGGAGAGCAGAGCAATTATTGCCTTTGCCTTCAGGGCCTGCTTTGCCAATCACCGAACGAGGATGGAGTAAACAGGGCGAAAAGCCAGGCGCGTTATTGGTCTTGCTTATTTCAGGTGGAGGATGGTAAATAACTCTCCCTACTGCGTCACCCCCTCCCTGCCTTTGGTTCTTGGGTACCAATTACCTGGAAGAAAGGAGCTGTGCGCCCCTCCCTTGTGCTCTCCTCATCACATCCACTGAGTGCACACCAAGTTTTACTCTCAAATCCAGCGGATCCCGTCAGAATTGGCTGGTTCCACAGAGAGTTGTTAAGGGGGAGAAAAAAAAAAAAGAATTCTGTGGAGACCCAGATCTTAATTCTATCCTTGAATAGAAAGATGCATCCTGAGACGGAGAGGAGGCATCTTCCCTGCCCCCCACGCTGGGAAGTAGGGCCTCCTTTCTCCTAAGGCTATGAGGGGATGCAGTACAAGTCCCCAAGATAACAATGATAAAGAGCTCGTTCAGGGAACCTTTCTAAGCCAAAGCAAGCTTTTAGATTGACCTGAAGCAGTGCGAACACTTTGCGTGGATGTCTATTTTTCGTCATATTAGCTAAGAGTTCTTAAGAGAGAACTTTAAATTTCGAGACGTGTACTGTCTCGAATTCTACTGAGTCCTGTATCAAACACCACGTCTCCTATCCGCATCCTAAGTTGGGGATGGGAAGGGAGGCAGGTGTCTATAGCCTACAGCAGCCTAGGGGGTATCCTGCATCCTGCAGATGGATCCGAAACAAATCAGTGCCGGATTAACTTGTCTGTCTCCTGAATTGTCTCCAACCGCTAAAGCAGCGTGGGCCGCACCTGCCAGGGCGGCTTCGGGTTACTAGCTGGTGTTGAGCTAGAGGCCTTGTCCCAGCTCCGGATGGACAAGGCTGGCTACCTGTCAGGGTGCTGAGGTTCACTGGCTGGATATCTTAAAGGAACACAGCGAATATAAACTGCACCATTCTCACACACACCCGTCCCCTACTAGTTCTTTCTTCCTTTTTGTAAAAACATTTACGAGGAACCTAATTTCAGATTATGGAAGTAAATTTCATGGTAGGATATATTTTACAAAACATGTAATCTTTCCAGGCCGGAAGACTTTTAATTAAAACCATACTTTGACAAGTTGAGTTTCAAAGCAGAGTCACACCAGCACGGAAGGCTAATTCATATTCAAGATATAGTCTGTAATTCAAGCTGTTTGCAAACATGAGCCAGTTGGAACAACGTGCTGCTGGTCTGGTTACTGCTCAAGGGCTTGTGGACTCTTCAGTCCATAATGGAACAGAATGGAGTACCTATGTATCCATGCAAGGTTCAGGTGCTTTCCTATGCAGTGTATTAGCAATGGGAAAGAGGGGAGAGAGGAGAGAGAGAGAGAGGGAGAGAGAGAGAGAGAGAGGGAGAGACACCTTAGGGAAGGGCTCCAGAGGGGAACCCTAGACATACCAGACTCCCAAGGAGAGCAGTTTCCTTGCCCCAGAGAGAAGACTTCTGAGAGGCCTCATATCTTCCTTGATCCTACTGGCCAGTACTAGAGAAAGGGAATCTCCCATAGTACCCCATTCCTGATGACTCAAAACCTGAGGTGTGGTGGTTTGTCTATCTAGCTGATTAATGGATGCAGCCCTCGGTGTTCTCCTGGAAGAAACTCTGAATGGCATTGCATTTTTAAGTAATTGCCCTCCACAATCTTCAGAAATTGATCAAATCAGAGTGGGTTAGGCCCTCACGGGAAGGAAATCTTCCTCCCTCCCCCTCCTTTTCCTCTCCCCCCTCTCTACCTCTCCCAACTCTGTTATAAATGATTATGGGTGGGAAGGATCTGTAGGTACTTGGTGTCTTCAAATATGAGACAAAGAGATTTTGTAGGACTCTGTGGGTTAGGAGGAGGAGGTCCCAGGAAATAGCAGTTTCAGAGAAGCCGGCTGATGCTGGATTTTCTGGTTCTAATCTGGAGCCCACACCTCAAGTGGGTCCTCTCTAGATGCCTAACCTGCTGATGTAAAAACTAACATAGAAAGAGGCCAGACTGTGGAGTTGTGACTTGTGTTGACTTAATTATCCTTGAAATACCAGGAAAATCTTTTCACAGATCCCAGCCACCCATGGCACTGGGAAAGAGGAGCTGTGCTTCAAAATAATTGATTGATGATAAGGTCTTTTCCTTGCTCTCCATTTCATTTCCAACTATTATTTTCCTATTTCTTAAAGGACAAATGTAAGTCTTTTACTAGAAGAACACCCCAACTCCAAAGTGTTCAAGGAATACGTTAGGCTAGCGTGGTAGAACACAAGCCAGGCCTTCAGTTCAGCCCTGCCCTTATATGGCAGAAGCCAGCACTCTGGCTTTATTGGTCTGGGTTTACTAAGAAAGCTTACTATTTTGCAAAGACAACCTCAAAGCACAATTGTGAAAAGGTGGGTGTGTACAGAAAGTACCAGAAAGCATTTCTGAAGAGTGGAGCTCTCCTTTTTATGAAATGGGGATGACTACTATATGTTGCATGCTGACCAAATAGTGGGTGAATAGTGGATTTCTATGAACAGGTAAGACCCGAAAGTCACCATTCTGGGGCCCACATTTTGAAGGGCTGTAATCACACTTTAGTTTAGTCATGTTGTGTTTTGTTTTTTTTTTTTTTTAAAGGCATGTTGTAATTGGGCTTAAGGGTGGGAAAAACAGAGGCACTTCTGGAGTCCTTCTAAACATCACACTGTGTGTGCTGAACATAAGACCCTGTGTTCCTGGCCATGGTCATCTGCAGCTTAATCCTATGTTGGAACGAGGAAGCTGCAAGTAACAATCACCTCCTGTTTTATTGCACTTATAAGAACAAGCAGTTCTCAGTGTCATGGGGTATGAATCCCCTTAGGTGTTAGAGGCCCCTTTAGGCAGCACATTCTGGAAGAACAATATGGTGGCCAGAGGATAAGGAAGGAGCCTCATAATGGCCGGCAAGGTCTACAGCCAGGCAGGCAGCAGCTTTGGTGTGCAGAAGGGATAGACAGTAATGTTTCCCAGCTGGCCCACCCCTTTTGTAGCCCTAGGAATCAACCTTGTCATTCCCAGCTTAGAAGCAGTCAGGAGAGGCCCAGGCAGGGTGGAAATCCTGTCATGTATCTACCTTTCTATTCCTCTGCCTTTCTATAATTAGCCCCATTTCACAGATATGAAAGCTAACATATGGGTCTCAGACTACAGACTTCTTTGGTGTCTGGGCAAAGGTGAGAGATGGAACACAGGTGTTCCAGCTTCCTATCACACTGGTAACCATGTGTGACTGGGGATAGAGTTGGGGGAAAAGTGGGGTTTGAGACTACTTTTCTATGACAGGCACATACAGGTAATGTTTCTGGTTTTGTGAGGCTCATTGGGTCAATTAAGGAGATGTGATTTGTCATATGACAGATGAAGCCCAAACCCCAAGAAAGACAACAGCAATTCCAGGCTTTCCTTGGGCTCTAAAAATGCCTCCTGCCTTTAACTTTTTCTCAAATTCCGAGTACTTTAACCCTTGCTTGTAGTAAATATATTTATAGTTCTAAAATGTGTCCCCCACAGAGATCTTCACTATCTAGGTGAGGATCAATGCTAAAACACCCTTTTTATTTTTAAAGTGGCTTTTAAAGGCCTATTGTGGGGGGGAATGAGATGTCATTGTGACCCCAAGGCTCAGGAAAAGAGGGATTCTATTGGTGGCAGCGCCAGGGGCTGCGCAGGAGTTAGCTCACGTGTATACTCTTGCATGCAAATATAAGGCATGCGCATTGTATCCCTTCGGGTGCCACTTCTGTCTAGTTGCTGCGATCAAGACTTCCAGGTGCGCAATTATTGGGTTTCTTTATTAAAGGTTTCCCCAATCATCACCTGCTTCTAAGGTTCCTAGCCTCTAGGGTACTCACCCAACCGCCTCGTGTTTTGCCCTCTTGGACCAGACATTGGGCCAGCGTCTTCATAGGCTGCCCACATTTTAGGATCTGTATCCTTCTCCACTTACCCTTTCCCTTTGATTGGCTTTAAAGGACACGAAAACCTAGTTTCCTGTTCGTTGTAGGCCCCTTCTTTATACCCTCCCCCCACATCATCTTCCAATGAATAATCTCAGAGAAGGATATCAAAAGCACAGTTCCCCACGCAAAAGCATTACTACACGTGCCTCTCTACAGCCTCCCAGGCATGTTGATTTAAGTTCAAAGCACAGAGCATGGTTGACTAAGAACTGAATAAACACTCCCTACACCTGAAGGCAAGAGCTTGGAACCCCTAAGAAGTGTATCTGGCATCAGCTGCCCCCAATGGGTGTGTGGATAATGCTCTTAGTCCCCTGTGCCCCTGGCCTCTTGATAAAGGACTTAAAGGGACGGCTACCTGGGGTGTCCTACATCCCCTTGTAGGCACAGAGACTTCAGAGATCCCTCGACTGAAATGGGGGAATGACCTTTTCCAAAAAGGCACATCCCTAGGTGAGAAATAACCACCGGTGCATTTGAAGCTTCCCATAGGAACTCTTGGGGCTTCTGATGGAGCTGGTCCAGTAGAAGTGGGGGCTGAAGCGCGCCTGAAGCCGGGCCTCTTAGTAGCCCTTTCTTCTGGGTTATCGCTGGTAGCACGCTCCTCCAGCGGTCTCTTGGTTTACCTCAGAGCCCATGGGTTCTTGTTTTTCTGCCAGAAACCTCCTACCCCCGATCCCCCTTCTCCCTCACCCAACATTCACCAGAAGGGCGAGATAGGGATTTGATTCTCTGATATGAATGATACGAATAATTGTTGCATCATGTAACTTCCTATATCTTGGTTTTAATTTTCACTGAGCCAAACAAAGCTATTTGCAATTGTAAAATAAGCACTCGATTTAATAAATGGGAACATTGTACAGGGCCGACTACGCGCCCCCTCCACCCCCTTCAGCAGATGTTATTAGCTCTGACAGCATGCCGCTCAGGTTTGCAAGAGGATTTTGAAAACGGATGACAGACAGGAAGGCCAGCAATCATGGACTCCTTGGCTGAAGCTTTCTTTTTCCTTCTCTTTTTTTCTTTTCTTTCTTTTCTTTCTTTCTTTCTTTTTTTTTTTTTTTATCAGAATGTTCTGTTCGATGCCATTTATCCTTGATGATAGAAAATTGCACTGTTGCCAGGACGCCACCGCCGCTGCTGAAATAGAGGGCAGGAGCCGCGTTTCCATTTTCCAGCTTGAAAGCTATTCAAATGAATTTGCAGAGTGGGGGGAAAGTCTAGCGATAAACAAATGAGAATAAATCGAGTTCCCTTTCTATTCTCTCCTTTAAATGGGGGGTTCTTCATTTCCCATAGAAAGAGTTTTGCTCATCAGTGTTTAGGAATACCTAGGAGATCATGGAAGCCAAAGCAGGATTTATTTTGATACTCTTTAAGTGACTAACTGCATAAACACTTAAAAAGAAGTATGTGTCTAAATATATATGAAGTATAAGAAGTATATATACATAGATAACATACAGACCTTTCTTTACACAACTCCAGTACAATGCTAGGTAAGCTCAGTAGCATTTCAATGGAATATAATTTGCAAGCAACACTACTTGTTATGCATATGAACCTCTCTCTAGTTACACATCTACAAATGTTGCTAGATGGGGTTTAATTTGGAGCCCTCTCAACCATGTTATATATTTCAGGATGCTGTGCTTTTTGGGGGGAGGGAGGTTGGTATCTCTTAGCTAATTTAAACGTTTTACGTTTTCCTCTTTAAACAAAGTTAGATAAATAAAAGTCACTGTGGTGGGTTTTTTTTGTTTGTTTGTTTTTTGTGTTTGTTGTTGTTGTTAATTTTCCAAATACACCTTTCTTTAGAGTCTTTCTGCACTGGGAATTACAAGCTGAAAGAATTAGTTTACAGAATGGATGTGCTGTGCCCCTAAAAGGTATAACAAAGAGACTGGAGTCTGCACTTTGCTTCTTTAAACTTTGGATATGTTGCTAGTTTCAAAAGATCACATACTGAAACTCAAGGAATCATCACCAAAATGTGACATTTAAAAAATGAAAATCTAATAAACACAACCCTTAGCCAACCTCTCTTTCCCTCCTTCCCACTCTCCCTCCCCCTCCCTGTCTCCCTCCTCACTTCCCCATGGGGACCCTCATTATGTTTTAAAGACTAAATAACTTTCATTGAACTCTAACTGATGTCTCTCAGTAATATAGTAGGTTAGAAAAAGCCCAGCAATACAAAGGTCTTTAGGTGCAACAGCTAATCTCATTTGAGAGTCAGTCGGCTGGTAGAAACAAACCCCACAGTTTAGATCTCCTCCATTTAAAAATGCTCGCAAGTTCTGTCTCTCAGACTACTGTGTTTTGGGGGTACACAGCTGTTCTAGAGACAGGATGAAGTTGGGCAAACCAGGGATGCACAAAGGAGGAAAGATGATAACGATGTTATGAACTTTTCCAGTAGGGTGTTCAAGGCAGCTGTGACGTCTAGTTACAGGCCGCAGAATAATCCAAGCTAGCTATAAGAAATTCCCTTTTAAAATATTAGCATAATAAAGAGAAAAGTTCGCTGCCAGGCAAAGCCAAATAAAGCTAGGAACTGGCCCTGAAAAGTGCTTGTGTTTATCATGGGGAGTGTTCGGGCATATGGAAAGTCCCTTTTCCAAATTCATGGCCTGAGGATTGTGTTCAGAATGAAGAGCCCCATTTGGCAGTTTTCCCACCTGAGATACCTCAAAAGGTTCTTTGAGTGGGAATTTCTCCTCTAGAGACTAACTGGGGCTCACAGAGAGAATCTGGAGTCTCAGAACTCAAGACCTTGGTGAGTGTGCTACAAAACCTGGCACCCTTTCCCCAATCTCTGCACCTCTGGTGCTGGAAAGACACTGGCTCTAAGTCCTTGTAGGATCCTCAGTATGGACTGTCAGTAGGAGGTGAAGTCTTCTAGAGTGTCCAGGCTGGCCTGTCCTTAAGGGTTTATCCCCTTGTAGCATTGTGCCAAGATCTTTTCCTGGTCAATTCCGGGCTATCTTCCTTTCCAGACATTTACTAGGCTTTAGCTACATTGGATGTCTTTGGTGTGGTCCAGCTGGGCAGAGGTAGAAAGTGGTTGTACAGACGATCAGGCCTTACATCTGTAACCTGGTTTCCCTGGTGAGGTGGACTGTAGGCGTTGACCCTTCTTGTTATCTGGGTGTCTTGGTGCAGCTTGGCCAGTAGAGCTGTGGGAAAGTTGAGCACTGGAACTATGTAGCAGAGTCTGTGGGATCACTGCCTTAGGTTTACAGAACCCCATCCCCCATTCCGAGATCCTGTTCTGCAGGGAGTTTTAGAGTCCACTTATAGCTGCTTGTTTGAGCTACACTGTGGCTCGTTCTTCCACGTAATGTAACTAAAATCAGTCAAGTCTGGAGGAGGGAAGTGCGCCCCACGCCCCAGCCCTATGGGGCATGTAAGCTAAGCATTACAAATGAAATTTTTTCTTCACCTTCTGGGATCCCAGGAATACGGACTTGCCTTTTTCTTCAACAAAAGAGCAAGCAATTCTGAAAGGCTGCAGAACCATTCACCCTTTAGGGGTTCCAGTATCCAGGAATGTCCCATGCAGTGGAAACACAAAAGCTCAACATTTTGATATTTTAAGAGATTTTTTTCCGTTTAAATCCTTCTTGTAAATGCCCGGTTGAAGCAATGTGAAAGTGCTTTCCTGTGAAAACATGCAGCAGGGGTCTTTCTCCTTTTCATGTGTATGAACAGGCAAAAACATTCCAAATTAGCTAGAAGGTCATTATGGAGACTATGAAGATGATGACATTTGGGGCCAGCCTCCTCAACTAGCCAAAAAAATCTTGCCTCAGAAAAAGAGAAAAAAAAAAAAAAAAAAAAAAAAAGCAACTGTGTTGAAAAGGTACTTTAAATTCTGCATTTCCCCCCCAAATTCCATAACTTTCTGCAATTAGGTTGCCCTTATGCTATTAACCCAACTCATTCATGATTTGCCTCGATTGTGTTCTGGGACTGCATTTATGCTTACTGTCTAACTCTCCAGAGCTTTGAGGTGTGCAGTGCAAACAGTAAAGAGTCACACTAACCCTGCTTTGATCTCAGAATCTAGGTCATAGCAGACATCAGGTCACCACTCAGGGGCTATTGGAAAAATGAGTCCAATCTATCTATCTATCTATCTATCCATTCATCCATCCATCCATCCAGTCTTCATTTCTCCCTTCCTTCCTTCCTTCCTTCCTTCCTTCCTTCCTTCCTTCTTCCTGAAGTCTTCATTGGATCCAAAATATCCACTCCAAGTTGACAAAGTATGACTATGACTATGACTAAGTTGTGACATAAAAGCAAGGCAAGTAAGGCTGGAAGGCATTTTCTGTCCTGCAGATGTGGAGGATAGAGTTCATGTATTCACCACGTCTACCTGGTTATTTATATAAATCCATGCTCCTAACACGTATCACCCACACAACCTCCACAGGAACTTACTGCCTAAAAATGAAAAAAAATTTCTTTCCTTGTTTTTTAAACCCTAAGTACTGTAAGCATAGAATAATGGTAATTGATCTTCTTTAATAATTTAAGACTTAAAAACAAGGAAACTATATTGACAGTGTTAAATTTCAAGCCTGAGTGCTTTGGTTAAGCAATGCCTAGGAGATGACAGATGTGATAAAAGAACTGCCAAAAGACAGCGTATAGAATGAAAAAGTGTGAGGTTGTGGTGTGTGTGTGTGTGTGTGTGTGCATATATTGTTACAAAACTCATTCAATCCAAATGTGTTCCTAAAACAACTACTACCTGATATTTATACACACAATACCATATTTCACTATTCTTATATGTATACATACAGGTGAATTTTATAGCACCTTTCAATCCAGCTCATTCAGATCACACACACACACACACACACACACACACACACACATACACACGAGAGACAGAGAGAGAGAGAGAGAGAGAGTGTTAATCAGCTGGTATAGTTAAATATGGCTGAGCTGTACACACACTCGAGTGATGTGCACATAATCATAAACATTTGTGCTATCTACATCCCCTACTTTTCATTTCTTAATTTTCTGTCATCACATCAGCATTATATTGCAAGAGGCTGTTTATGAAGCTGTAGCTACCGTAACCATCTTTTGGAGTTCGCAGCATGGAAGGAACATATGAAGATATTTGAGTGTGTTTAAAAGGAGAGAGAGAAAGAGACTCCACTGCAAATCCTCATTATTAAGTCGGTTTTCATCTAACGTAATGGGGCCAGTCTTGACGACAGCTCAAATCACTAACACCCAAAGCTACCTAAACCCTTTTACAAGCAGGACAAAGTACATTAAATTGCTGTGAATCAAACATGCTCTTTTGAAATGCCCACTGGTTTGGGAACAAAGCTTGGGAAGCAGACTAAAGTATAGAAGGGGGGAACTCTAAGAGAAAGAGGTGAAGAGAAGGGAGCAGTACTCACGGTTATTTAGGTGGAGCTTTTTTGTTTTTGTTTTTGTTTTTGGCCCTAACCTGTCTTCTGAATTGTTGAAGATACTTTCAGAGTCAGTGTTTGCTGTCTTCTAGTCTCCTCTTTTTTTCTGGATCATTCTTCTAAGTTTGATTCTAGAGAACTTGCAGTGGATACAATCAAGATATTATTCCTCAATAAGATGTTGGGGACATTGTGTTTAAACACAGAGACAAAAGTGTTGCATTGAGTATCACAGCAATGCTCATTTGGGTGATATTTAGCTGAGGCTATCTTGTTTGTAGGACTTGATTGGTTCGCTGTCTTAGCTTAAAGCTTAGCATAGCTTCGAGTTCACTTTATAACTTGACTTTACACAAAACTTGAAGTTAAAACTTTCCATATGAAAAAGCAACAAATGTTGGTCACTTGTTGGTCATTAAACATGGCAATAAACATTACACTTTCATTACATTTAGAGTTTTGTTAGAAATGACAATCTTTTCAGTCCCCTCCCCCTGCCCCACTCAACCAGGATCTCCAGAGTCTCATGCTTGTGGAAGAAAGAATAGACCTCCTTGTCTTCTTAATTAAAGTTTATACAGCTTGTAGAAAGTAGTAATTTGCTAGAAAATTCAATCATTTTAGATCACCGTAGTTCCACCCTTCTGCCTTTTACATGGTTCTAAGCAAATCTTGCCCTTTAAAAAGCATCAATTATGAAGCAAAGATTGCTGGGAAATTCTGAACTGAAGACATCAGGTTTAAGAAACTGATTCCTGCTTTATGAGAGTAGATATAATAATAGAGCTCACCATGTCCGTGTGGTGTGGCAACCATGTTGGGTTCTGTATGGTGTATCGGAGTGATACAAGACAGTTCCCATTCCTGGAAGTCATGTCACTGTTTTTGTACTCTCCTCTGAGAGTAGTGACTCGTGGGTAACAGCCCCCCCCTCCCGTTTTCAAAATATCAATTCATTTATATATTAAGCGTATGAGTTTTTGTTTGAATGCACGTGTACTCTGGCCATCATGTCTCCCTAGTACAGTGTTCGCTATCCCCCCTGGAACTGGAGTTATAGATGGCTGTGAGCTGTGGTGTAGAAGTTGGAAGCTAAACCTGGGCCCTCAGCCAGAGCAGTAAATGCTCTTAACCACTGAGCCATCTCTCCAGCCCCAGAAAGTGCTCTCTTAAATCATCTTTTCTAACAAAGGTGGGAATCAAATTTAGTTAGGAGTAATCATGTATTGATCCAAAGGATTAAAAAAAAAATTGCTAAAGACTAGAAATCATTTCTCAAAACCCAAAAACCTGTTAATGTTAACTTTTAAGAGACTTACCTAAATTTCTTAGTGGCTTCCTGTTGCCTCCAGGAAAAATAAGCCCCTTATTCTAGAATCTCTGGGAGGTAGTGGAGTGTTCTGAGCAGTGTGGTCTCTGGAGCCTGACTGCTTGATACTACTGAACAAGTTATGTTGCTTTCTTAGGCCACAACTTCCTTTAGGAACAATTGGAATACTGATGATTGGAATAGAACCAACTGACACTGTCACTGTAAAACTAGACAAGATAAATGCCTAGGAAGTTCTTAGCAAGGTATATCTTGAAAAGGGACTGTTCAGAGAGTACAAGGTAATGCTTAACATGAACATCAAATGGAGTTTTATCAAGTCTTGGGCTCACTATCCCCTGGGTTAACTTAAAACCTCTCCAACTCAAGTGATATGGGCCCTGAAAAATCTGCTGCTTCAAATTAAGTTCTTGCTTTCAGTCCCGCCAAGCACTCATTGCTTGCTTCTTTGACAGCCTTTTCCAGGTTTTGTTGTAATTATTGCATTCATTGTCTCCTTCCCTGGAATATAAATTACAACATTTATCTTTCTGAGAGCTCACAACTGAGTCTGATGAATTGTAAGCACCGTGAAACGCCCAGCCATTTACTTTCTGCTTTGGGTATATTTATAAATCGGTTGTAACTGGATGGAATCTTCTACATTTAATTTTCTTTACATAGAAAATGGTATCAGTTCTTTAAGGAGAGTAGTAAACAGAAATATATTGTTCTTATAAGTAACTTTGCAAAAGAGTTTTAATTGTGGCTCTGTAGTAAATTGGTGTTTTCAGACCAAACTATTTTATTTCCTATTTTAATTGAAGACCTTGTGGACAAGTTGGGTTACCTGTCCACTCCTCAGGCACATGGTTCAGATGCATGGTTCTATATGATCTATATGAGTGTTAATAATTATATTTTAGCTTTATAATACCCGGGTCCAAATGGGCTACCAACAAATTGGAGTAGATCATATCCTTGAGTGAAGGTCCTATGTATTTGTAAAAGTAGTTAATGGAAGAACTTCCCTCTCCCTCTCCTCCCCTGATCTCATAGCACTGGCTGCAGGGGGACTCACTGTGCAGACTAAACTGACTAAAAATTTGAAATCTTGCTCCAGCTTGCTATGGTGGAGTGGGCCACCACAAACATTTCAAAAGACAATTATTTAAATTTCCCTCATTGGCTCCTTGAGTTTGAATAACTCAAACAGAAATCTAGGAAAGCTTCATTATTATGGAAGGCTTAATTGAGGACAGGTCAGGATAAAACATGAATGTGCAAATTGTAGAACACTGGATGGGTATAGTGGTTATGGTCTGGAACCCTAGCATTGTGGTAGTTGAGACAGGAGGATTGTTAAATGTTCAAAGTCATCCTGGGCTATATAGTGAATTCCAGGCTAGCTAGGGTTCCTCTGTGAGACCTTGTCTCAAAATTAAATCGAAGCAATTCAAAACAAAAACAAAATTATGGAATGTTGTTATCAACAGTGCAGAACACATTTCTGCTAGCCAGGGACAAAGAATCTTCGTCTGAGATTCTTAACTGGTCTGCTTCATATGTAGGCCAGAACGCTTGGTAATTATTTCATTAATCTCCAGAAGCAGTGGTTACTGGAGTGTTTGAAAGCAGTTTGTTTTCTTAAGAAGATTAATCACCCCCTGCAAGGCTCATTTAATTAGATTGTAAACTCTCTTTCTTCCACCAAAGGAACAGTTAAACCAATTCCCCATCACAGATTATTAAGTGTGTCAAAGGCATACGGTCCACATCAACGAACTTTCAGAATAACTTATAAATATTTGCATTCAGTGGTTAAAAAGGATGATTTTCTCCTGTTCTCGTCATATGAGTTGCAGGGAATGTTTATAATCTTCCTTCAAGAAGAAAAGAAATTACAACAAAGTTATAAAAGAGATGAAGTTTCATTTCTTTGTGAGAAAGATGAATTTTCATGGTCGACGAAGCAATCTTGGTATCCTTAGCCTGAAGGAAGTACAGGTGTGGTGTGGTTTGGTTGCTTATCCAGAGTTGGGCCTCACAAATATTCCATCTCTGTCACCTCTTTTTATGACACTTCCAACTTATTTATATATAACTTATTTATGCTCTGCACCTTTCCATGAATGATTTGAAGTAGGTTTAATAACAGGTATGCAATAGAAACAAACAATTCCCTCTGCCCACTCTCATTTCTGAGTCAACCTATGGCCGTTCTCCCAGCAGGCAGACAAAGATATTTCTGCCAAGGGAACACTCATTAGGGGTTTTTATTATTAATACAGCAACATGCATAAAACCCCCTGTACTTTCTCTTACCCATGTAGACAACTGGTTCAGAAAAAGCTAACCTTCTTACCTCAAACTCAGCTTCTGTCACATACATAGGGCCTACCTGGTCCATCTCAGAACCCTGCTGAAGACACTCAAATAAGCTTGTGTAGCCTCTCTTGGCTTCCTACCCCTGTGGTTACTGAAAAGATGGTGTGAAAATGTTTTATTGTTTCAGGCTTGGACCTCCCAAGCTTGTCCCTGGACTTTTATGCTTCAGTACCTAAAAAAAGAACTCCAAGAAAAATATAGCTCCAACCACCACATTTTGCTTTCCTCCAGGTTCAAACCTTATAAACCCACCACATTTTGTACAGTTTCCACCCCACACTGTAAGTTGGCATGAGATGTTGTAGATGCCCTAGAAAACATGGAGCAACCTTGACAGCATTTTCATGAGCTTGACAGTGACTGGGACCATAAGTGACACAGACTGAATTCTTAGCAGTAGATTCTTTATTTTCATCCCACTGAACTATCCCACTACCCAGCTTGCAACATGGAGCCATTCTGTTGTCTCCGTTGGTCATTCTAACATCTTTGACATCTTCCTCATAGTTGCATTGTCTTGGACCCTTTGTAACCTTCTTCTCAGCACCTATCTTTCTATGTATCATTCCCCAGGTCGATGTATTTTGAGATGAGTCAGATGGATCTTAAATAATGCATGGTATACTAAACAGTAAGTTTCTTCTAGGCAGGCATGGCCTCTCGCTAACAGTTTAGGCAAAAATGCAGAATTTTGTTCTATGATTATGATACTTTATGCTCATTGCATCTTCATCTTTGAGTAACTTCCACATAGCAGACACTCTGTATTGGTAATAAATCAGTACATGGAACAACTAGACCTATATCTTTGTAACATTTGCTCTCAATAAGAGCTGGCTCACAAGCAGAACACTCCTTCATTGCTGGTGAGAGTGCAAACTTGTACAACCACTTTGGAAATCAATTTGGCAGTTTCTGAGAAATCTGGGAATAGTTCTACCTCAAAACCCAGCTATACCACTCCTGGGCATGTCCCCAAAAGATGCTCCACCATCCCATAAAGACACTTGCTCAACTATGTTTATAGCAGCTTTATTCATAATAGCCAGAAACTTGAAACAACCTAGATGGCCGTCAACTGAAGAATGGATAGAGTAAATGTGGCACATTTACACAATGGAATACTATTCGGCTGTTAAAAGCAAAGACAACATGAATTTTGCAGGCAAATGGATGGAACTCGAAAATATCATCCTGAGAGGGGTAACCTAGTCCCAAAAGGACATGCACAGTATGTACTCACTTGTAAGTGGATATTAGCCATAAAATATGGGACACCATGCTGTACTCCACAGACCCAAAGAAGCTAAACAATAAAGAAGGCACAAGCAAGGATGCTTGAATCTCACTGGGAGGGGGGGGGCAAAATAGTTGTAGGAGGCAGATGGAGGGAGAGAACTGGGTGGGAGAGGGGATGGAGAGGGAAATGGGGGGATCAATATTAGGTATGGGGAGGGACAGGGGAGATGTCCATATGGCTATGGGAATGAATGGAAATCTGAAACTGACAGGGGTGAGGAGGTGGGGTCTTCTCCAGGACCTGACAGAGACCTGGGATGGGGGGGGGTTGTCCAAGAATCAACGGGAGTGACCTTAGCTATGACTCCTAGCGTTGGGGGTATGGAACCTGAAGAGGACACCTCCTGTAGCCATGCAGGAACCCCAGTGGGGTGAGAGGGACACAACCCACCCACAAAACTTTTGACCCAAAATTTATCTATAAGAAATACAGGCACAGGGGATGGAGCAGAGACTGAGGGAATGGCCAACTAATAACCAGCCTGACTTGTGACCCATCCCACCCACAAGGAAGCACCAATCCCTGACAACATTAATGATATTCAGTTATGCTTGCAGACAGTAGCAAGTTGTCCTCTGAGAGGCTCTACCCAGCAGTTGACTCATACAGACACCCACAGTCAAACAGTGGATGGAGCTTGGGGACTCTTATGGAAGATTAGGGGGAAGGATTGCAGCCCTGAAGGGGATAGGAACTCTATAGAAAGTCCAACAGAGTCAACTATCCTGGACCCTTTGGACTCTCAGAGTCTAAACCATCAACTAAAGAGCACACATGGGCTGGACTTAGGCCTCCCCACACATGTATAGCAGATGTTCAACTTTGCCTTCATGTGAGTCCTGAACAACTGGAGCAGGGGCTATCCCAAAAGCTGTTTCCTGTCTGTAGGATATGTTCTAAGCTGCGCTGTCTTGTATGGCCTCAGTGGGAAAGGATGCGCCTAGCCCTGCAGAGACTTGATGTGCCATGGTGGGGGAATAGCCAAGGGGGTCGGGCGGGAGTATGTGGGGAAAGATTGTGGGAGGGGGTGGCCAGGAGGAAGGGTAGTGAGTGGGATGTAAGGTGAAAAAAAAAAAAAGAGCTGTCTCACTCTGTAGGTAATATAATCTCAGGCTTCTTACTGGTTTGTTTGTGTATTTAGTTTTTAGTTTTGGATAAGATTTTTCTGTGTAGCCCTAGCGGTCCAGAAATCTCACTTTGTAGATGAGTCTGAACTCGAACTCAGAGACCTGTATGCATCTGGCTCCCAAGTGCTGGGATCAAAAGCTTGCACCACCATACCTGGCTGTTTTTGTTGGATATCAGAGCAGCCAGAGTCTGAGATTTTTCATCCTCGATTTTACAGGTGGTGATTATGTAGTAGGGTATCCAAAGGGACAAGGCAGGGGTACTGTTGTCAGCTTGTAATTTGTTAAGGAAGGAACAGTCCTGACTTCAGCTGTGAGGATGCTGTAAGGGAATGGCGAGGAGACATATATGGTACCATATACATATCATATACCATATATATCATATATATGCTAAATTATCAATTATATTTATTATTGCAGCTACTATAAAATTATAAGTATTCTTATTTTAAGATCTAGGAGCCACGTGGACTTAAAAGTACTGTTGACTCTGTCCTCATTGATTATATCAATTGTCTTCTTTTCAACGTTCTCAGACCTTTCCTAGGACTTTATTATGTTTCTCTTTGGCTCAAAGTGTGCACCTCTCAGAAAAATGATTCATGAAAAATTCAGAACTAGGTGGGTGATATTAACACATGGTCTGTTAGCATTTGTTTGGAGCTATGACTGAAGTCATGGTGGTTATATGTTCAGTATCATTATCCTTTGAAAAAAATCATTTATTTATTTATTTTTATTAGTGTATATGTTTGCTTGTGTGATGTGTGTGAAGGGTGTGTCCCACAGTTTACATGCGAGATCAAAGGACAAATTTCTGGAGTCCATTCTCTCTTTCCACCCTTAGGTGGGTTTTGGGGATCAAACCCAGGTCACTAGGGTTGCA
Source organism: Rhynchomys soricoides (assembly GCA_019843965.1). Lineage (NCBI taxonomy): Eukaryota > Metazoa > Chordata > Mammalia > Rodentia > Muridae > Rhynchomys > Rhynchomys soricoides. The sequence continues at coordinate 3,166,718 of JADRCH010000027.1, read as the reverse complement.
CAGGAAGAGTCTAGGCTGACTCATCGTATGTCACCCTTGCATTCCATCTTCAGATTACCTCTGCAAGAGAATGAGATGCTTTAGCCCTGAGAGAAACAGCTCTGGGGGAGACTGAGCCAAGAGTTCACACACCCATCCCCTCCAATTCCATTTTGAAAGTGGCTACTCTCTGCCACTTGCTTATCTGATTTCTTCGATCTGCTTCTGGCCTCAGGTACCATGACAGACAGAGGTAAACTATTCACCCTCCTGGTACTCAGTTCTTCTACTCTTTAACACAACAAAGTCAAAGATCCTTCCAAGCCAATCCAGGAAGAGTGTTTTCAAATGTATAGAATTTGGGGTTTCTATACAATTTAGGTAAACATGGGAAGAGTTGGCTTTATCTGCTTTAGAATTCTGCACCTGTCTTTTTTGTAGCTGTAATTAAGTTATTTTACTCTTCTGAGTTTCAGTTGTAGAGTATGGAAAGGAGAGGTAATTACAGTCCCTACTGCGCTGGGTGGTTGTTGGGATTAAGGGACTTATTACACAGAATGTAACCCATGTGTCGAAGTGTTCAACAAATGACAGACATCATTGACTGTTTATATCAAAGACTAGAACAGAAGATCTTCTTTTTAAACAGAATTTCTGAATGTTTTGTCCACAAACACTCTTAGATGGCTTGTGTCATGCTTGGAAACAGTGAGAAGAACTGTGGCAGAAATGTCCCTACACTTGGTTGGTCACATTCCTGGCTCCCAGCTCCTGGCTCCTCCTCTAAATATCCAGGTTCTGGTTTAACTGGAAGTTGGAATTAGGGCATTCTAGCATCTTCTAACAACGCAGCCTGGACTGGAGCTGCTGGAAGATGAGTGAGATCCTGCCTAGCACCAACCCAAGGTGCCTCTGGCCTTCCAGCTGGCCTTCCTACTCAACTTTCCAGGGCTGGCTGTAGAGGCTGTGGGTTTCGAGCACTGCACAGATGGTGGGTGTGCCTACTGCCTGAGGCCTGCTGGGTTCCTGGCTCTGCCCCCAAACTTCCAGTGCTCTGCTGGCTCAACCAGAAGTTCAGGTGTGAGGTGGACCTGGTGGTATGTGTTGGCCTGGACGAGTGGGAGGAGTACAATGGAAAACGCCATGAATGAAGAGGCCTTGGGGAACTGTGTGTGTCTGCCTGTGTGGTGGTGGTGGTGGTGGTGGAACTGTGTGTGTCTGCATGTGTGGTGGTGGTGGTGGTATTTTGGTTTTGGTTTTGTAAGTGGGATTTTACTTCATATCATCTTATCCTTTATATGTACTTCAAAACTTTCCAATAGATTCAATCCAGGAGAGCAAGAGCTACTGGAGATAAGTTGTGGGGAGGGATAGGAAGAACCAAGGGGGTCCTCCTTCTAGAAGTCTCTCTTCTCTACTGTCTTTTCCATTTTAGCCTTTCTAGAATGTACAGCCATGTCTGGTTCTCACACAAAGAGAAGCTGAGAGTCATAGACTGTGGAGTTTCCATGTTCTTATCTTTTCAAGATCTCTTGCTCTTCTGATCCTATCCTCTATTTTAAAATCCATCCTTGTTTTCCTTAGAGCATAGAAATGAGAGCTTTAAAACATGGAGGCAGGGAAAGCCCGGAAGGAAATAGGGGAGGGGGACCCTAGCTATAAAGGAAAGACGTTCAGAAAAGAGGGGAGGGAGGCAGAGTTAGCCCCTACATTGCTAACAGGAAGCTCTGATCAACAAAGAACAGGTAGCATGTTTTCTTCTAGATTTTATAAAGAACTTATTGGAGCCCAGAAGGGGAATGGGGAGGACATGTGAAAGAGTGGAAGGAACCTTTGCAAGCCTAATAATGATGCTGTGCAACTCAAAAGTGTTGTGGGACTCTCTCTATGGGACTCATGCAGATAGATCAGATGAATTCAGAGTATATCTAGATATTGGTAATCATGACCAATAGTTGGCTAATATCGCTAATTTTTAATTCCAGATATATTTCTTGGTGATGGCTGTAAAGTTGTTTTCAACAGATGAATGCAATCTATAGGTTTGTTATTAAGCTGGCTTTATTTTTGAAGCATTTAGTTTAACTTATTTGCTTATATTTTAGTATATTGGCAAGATATGCTAAATTGAGGCATGACATGGGAAAACAAAAAAGTAATTCCTGTTATGTCTGGAGGCTGTAAATTACAGAGGAAACTCCCCACATACACAAAGCCAGGAAACTGAAGTCACGATTGAGAAGAGCATGGTTTTTCTTTTACAGATTGGTAGTGCTCATAGGATATATATGGTAAACTTTCTAAACATTGTGGCAACAGGGAAAAGCTGCCTTAGAAAGTTTCCCTGTTTGCTACCCCAGCTCAATGGTCCCCCATGGCTATAGACCCCACCCATTTTCAGTTCCAGTGCAGGGGTACCAAACCAAACTGAGGTGCAGAATAATGGTGGGGAAAGTCTCAGAAATAAAAGTATAATCTGGTTTAGAAACTGATTTTGATTTGTCTTCTAGCACTAAGTGTCCTGATAATGGTGATTGGGTTTCTTTGTCTCCTGCTCCATCAGCTGAATAGTTCTCATGTATCCCTACCCTTACATTTCCTGGGTGTCCAGGCATCCTCACAGGTGACATCACTTTATGTGTACACAGCTCAGTGATGGGATATCCTAAATCTGTTACACATTGACCTCTGGATTGTTGCCAGGATTCAATATATCACAAACAATAGTAGCAACAGCTGTGAGAGGAATCCATGGACCAATTTGTTGGAATAAAGCAAAACAGGGCTTTGCCATATGGGAGATCTATCTAAGATGGGTTTATTAGATGTAGGATGCTTGTAGCCTAAGGGCTTTCTGGAGGGAATTGGAAATCTTTTCATTATGCCATATCATTACCAGATGTGGAAAGAGTGAAATAGACCCGTGTGTGTGTGTGTGTGTGTGTGTGTGTGTGTACGCATGTGTGTATGTAAAGGTGGAAAATTCCAGTTCATATATAGACTTTCAGTATAACTTATACTCAAGAATTTTATCCTGAGCTTTCTAAATATTCAGCAAAACACTTTCACCTCCTGTGAGTAAACCCAGGTTAACCAATAAGCAAAACCAATGGTAGAAAAATAAAGATAGACCATTTCATTTAATAAATAACTGTGTCATTGTGTAGTTTTGTGCTCTGGTGGTAGGAGGAGTGTGTCACAGAACTTAAAATCTCACAATGATTATTGCCACTATTAATCAGAATTTGCCATGTGAACAGCTCAGGAATCTGTTGTATTAAGCTGTCATGTGGTTGCAATCATACCTTTTAACTGCCATCAGAGGTAACTGTCAGCTACACCGTATCTACTCTCCAGTCTATTATGGCTTCAGTCCCCCAGGGTTCCATCCTGAGTCCAGGGCGATTTGTATGGTACACTAATGACCTGCTGATTGTCTGCACAAAAGCGAAATCATACAATGTTCAGGCAACACAGTGATTCCACACAATAGCAAAAGACTGTCTAGTGTCAAAATAATACTGTACTCCAACTTTGATATAGGTTTTTAAACTGACTGCAAGGTACTATTTGATGCTAAAGCATGTGGCAGAAATAATGTTTATTTAAATAACAAACAAGTTGGCAGCAAGTAAACTTCAAAGTGGATGTGTGTGAAATGATGCTGTTTAGATAATTCTGCTGATTTTTGGATTTTTGTTTCTAACTTTGAAAGGTATAGGAACTAGCCAAATACCTTTGTTTGAGTTGAAGATTTATTCATTGCTACTATTGATATTTGATATGTCACCAAAGAGTTTTCTTAGAAGATTCTGAAAGTGAGTGGTAGATACTTCATCAGCCTATCTACCTATTTATCTTCTGATAAGGACAGACTGTGGTTTGCCTCAATGAGCAAGTGGGGACTGTAGGGGCCAAATGAAGCCATTCCAGTCTGTATGAGATATAGCCTACTCACAATGTTCTGCTGGACCTTAGGCCATGGAAAAAACCCAGTCTGGTGCCATCTAAATTAGGTTCTGCCTCTCTTTGCACTGACTCTATATCTTATAGACCCTGTTCTCTGGTGTGTGTGTGTGTGTGTGTGTGTGTGTGTGTGTGTGTCTTTGTGTGTTTCTAAAGGGCTGATACCTTAGGTGCTGTGTCACTGGATTGTCTGTGTAGTGATAAAGATCCCTTCTGAAACTCTGACCCAGTTGTAAAGCTTTTGCTTTGCTTTGTTTGTTGATTTTTGTTTTTGTTTTTGAGGCAGGGTTTCTCTGTGTAACAACCCTGGCTGTCCTGGAACTTGCTTTGTCCTTCGACTGAGAGAATCCCCCTGCCTCTGCCTCCAGAGTGACACAATCAAAGGTGTGTATCATGTTGCCCAGTCAGATTCCCAAGCTTGGTCCAAGACTTGGTTTGCTTTGATTGTTCATGTGTTCACGCATTCATATAATTTAAGCCTGTTCTTCTATGCCAGCTATTATGATATACACCAGGATGCTAATAAACAAAATTCAGTCTTAATTACTAAGACCTTTGAGGTCTTGTAGGGCCAGATGATAATTTACAAATGTTTCACAGGCTGTCAAGGATCCTTTAAAGAGGTTGTAGATTATGGCAAGGCAGCAAAAATGAAGATCATTCTCTACACTAGGGCAAAAACCTAGTTTTACTTCTGGCATTACATTTAATACAGGACACAGGAGGCAAACAGAGTACATGTTCTACAAAGTGTTAGTGAGTTGTTGGAAATATCTAAGAAAAGGATCCTTGGCAATGGGAGGTAAATCAAGAATAGAGACTTTGGAGACAGGGGAGATGGCTCGGTAATTAAGAGCATTGGTTGGTCTTCCAGAGAAACAAGGCTTCAATCCCAGTACTCAGATTGCAGCTCTCAATTGTCTGTTAGTCCAATTCCAGGGAATCTGATATCCTTGCCTGGCATCCGAGGGCATGAGGCACTCATATGGTGTACAAATGCACATGCATGTAGCCTTCGCTGTATTAGAACTAGCTCTGTAGACCAGGCCAGCCTTGAACTCACAGAGATCCAACTGCCTCTGCCTCCAAAGTGCTGGGATTAAAGGTGTGTACCACCATGCTGGATTCTGAATACATAGTAAAGTAAAGACACAATATAAAACAAATACAAATACACAAATAAAATACAGTTAATGTTTTGTTTTTTTTTTAAAAAAAAAAAATAGAAACTTTGGAACATGGATGTGGTGGCACACCTTACCTCAGCACTTGGAAGGATGAAGCAGGAGAATCACAAATCAAAGGTTAGCATGGGATTACATAGGAAGACCTTGTTTTTAAGAAACGTAGGAGCAGGTTTCTGAGAATTTCACTTAGTAACCACTGTTATCCCCACTCTATCAAATGTATTCATCCACGTCAAAACAAATGTGTAGGTACCTATGACCTGTCAAGGCACATGGTAGATCGCATGATAGCAAAGGGGGAATCAGTACCATGATCCTCATGAACCTCATGGTGGAAGAAGTTTGGAGACCATAGAACAGGTAGAGAGGATTGCAGCAAAGAGGGTTAAGTTTCCTGAAAGAAGAGAACAAAGGTTGCCTGCATAAAACGAAGATCAGAGGTCAGGGAGATAGGTATTTCGTGTGTGAGGGCCAAAGATGCAAAAGCCCAGAGGGGAGAATGAACAGGTCCATTCCAGAGACTTAAATCTACCTGGAGTCACTGAATTATTACCTGCAGGGAAGAGAACTTGAGATGAGGCCTGGTGGGTGAGGGAGGCCAGGTCCTGAAGAACTTTGAAGGTTGTACTAATCAGTTTGCTCTCTACTTAAGATTCAAGGAAATTTACTGAGAAGACCTGAGTAAAGGTGGTACTGTAATGAAATGTTAATGTTAGGAAGATCATTCAGAGCCAGGCATGGTGGCCCACATTTTTAATCCCAGAACTTCGGAGGCAGAGGCAGTTGGATCTCTGTGAGTTCAAGTCCAGCCTAGTCTACAGAGCTAGTTTGAGGACAGCCAGGGCCACACAGAGAAACTCTGTCTCAGAAATAGAAAGAAGAAAGAAGAAAATAAAGATCATTCAGATGATATATTGATTGGAAATGGGAGAGTCTGGGTTAGCAAGCTTTCTATAAGCATCCAGACAGATGACAGGACCAGAGTCCATTAGTCTGTTTAGTGGATGATGTACAATCCAGAATGGCATGTACAGGACTCTGAAGACTCTGAGGATCACTGGAGCTCAGAAGTGCACAATATGGTAAGATGGTCTTAAAACAAAGTACAGATATATGTAAGTCCAATTAAGTCTTAGTTCTGTGTCTCTTTCGGTGAGTTTTTACATAGGCACCATAAATTTTGTTTCTGGAAAAATGAAGTGACTTTATCATAGTCCATAAATAGAAAACAGTGGGAAAAATATCAGGGGCCACAGAGCAGAGTGGTCAGTGCTAGTCCCTGTTGCACTCAATATTATGGTATCTTCCCATCTTCTGGTATTTTGCTCCCTTGCAATGTCTGGCTTGATGCTTTTAGTTAGGATGTTATGTTACTTTTGGTGGTGGTCCTTTTCAATTTCTGCATCATATGGATAGTGACGATCCCTCCCTATTCCTTCTCTCTTCCTGCCTGCTGCAACCCTCCCAAATTCTGTGGACCATCGAAATATTACCTCTGCAAAAGTCAGTTCTGTTGAAACTTCATTCCGGTTTGGGTGATGTTACAGCCAATGAAAAGGAAGCCTCATGAAGACTGCAATCTTCTCTTCCTTCCCTTTGGGGCTTTCTGGTAACTGTAGCCTCTTCCTCATGCTCTTGGAATGCAGGTTCGGTATTATCTTTGGCTCTCCTCGGGGCTGCTCCTCAAGCAGTTGTGGAGAGAGGACTTGTATTTCTTTTCTACAGAATAAGCTTTATTTTTCACTTTGAGGCTACTCCAGAATCCTGTCATATTTTCCTCTCTGACATCTCCAAGACTCATCTTTCCCCATTGGTCTCCAGTAACCAAAATCCTTTCCTGTATTTTGGCTCCTTTAGTTCTGTTCGTTCTAAATATCTCCACTGTGGTCTGTGTTCTTGAGTTCCGCCTCTGTTAAAGCAATCTCCGTTCGTGGTGTCCTCATGACAACATGGCTTAAAAATGCCTGTGCTGGTTTCTCTGCATTGACTGTGACTTTGGGAGACTTTACTGTTGTTCATTGCCTGTTTTTTTTTCCCCTGCTGATTTCTCACATTTCTTCTTAATTTCTTAATACTTTAATACCACACATTGTGTGTGTGTGTGTGTGTGTGTGTGTGTGTGTGTGTGTTTTAATTCTTCTCATTCACATTTATTTTTCTAGGAGACAGTTCTAAAGCTGTCTCCTCCCTAGACAAACATTTTATTTCCTTTCTAAATGTCAAGTCAAGCTCCACACACATTTGTCCTGTAAGCTCCGCCCTCTTTCCTAGCTTTCTTTCTCACTTTAGTTAACTTTAATTCTCAAGATAATAGTAATTTTTTTTTAGAAAAAATACAGTGATATTCTAGCTACGTGAAAGAAAAATGCAAGTCCTCTTGATTTGTACATATCCTTCATTTACTTGACTTGAGGCAATCTCTGCCAGGATTTTCCTCTGTTAAGGCCATCCCTGCAGTCTCAGCTTGGGGCCCACAGCATCAGCTCCCTCCTCCTCCTCCTTTGCTATCCTCCTTCAGCCATCTCTTATAGTTAGTTTGCCTTCACAGCTCTGCCAGAAATGTCTTCTGATCTGATTCCCTTTCCTTCTTCAACATCAACAAAAACACAACGAGACTGTTGGCTTTCCCTGACACATGGAAGAAAGAATCCTCAGGTCCTGCTGCACACCCCACCCCCAACTCCCATTCCAGACTCATGTTTCTCTGTAGGCCCTATACCTTGGTTACCCAGAATGGGTGGAAGTAATGACTGCTGCAAGCCAAATTTGGTTTGTACAACTCCTTGTTGTCTTTTAAAAAACAAATTAAAACATTGTAATAGTCTTGTTTCATTGGCTTCTCAGTAAAGACAGTGATGGCACTGCTTCCCGTGCTCTTTAAAGCCCTCTTTGATAGAATGGACTCTCTCCAATTTTTCACAGCTTCTGTATCCTTCAGCATCCCCAACATTGAAATAAATGTTATTTTCCATTTATCATTTCTCTATGCTTTGTGTTAAGAAAGATTAAGAGCTGGGTACAGCTTTAGACTGCCATGATCTAGGTAATCTGGAAGTAGAGGCCAGAGGATCATGAGTTTGTAACCAGCTTGGGCTAAGGCGGGAAGTTCAAGCAAATGTGAGCTATATGGTAAGATTTCTTCTTCCAACATACGACAAACAAACACACCAGCAAACCTCAACAGACTGTGGCAAGAGACTATACTATTTTGCTATAGATAAAGAAAAGATAGGCAGATGTTATTTTGTATACAAACAAACATCCTTCCCAGATGCCGGGGCAAACACATTTTTTTTTTTTCATATTTTATTTACATTTCAAATGTTTCCCCCTTTCCAGATCTCCCCTTTGGAACCTCCCCATTCCCTCCGCCCTCCCCCTGTCACGATGGGGGTGTTCTCCAACCCACCCTCCCACCCACCCACCTACCCACTCTCATCTTCCCTCCATGTCATTCTCTTATACTGGGGGATCTCACACCCTCAGGCCCAAGGACCTCTCCTCCCCCTGACGGGTAACAAGACCCTCCTCTGCAAACACATTTTTATTACTGTCTCTGTAGGCTTCTCTGTTTGGATCTTTAACTGGTTTAGTGCTAAGCATCTCTCTTCAAATTCTGGTTTCATCAATTACTGGTTGTGTGGCTTTGGAAAAATGACTTAAACTTTGTCTACCTCAGTTTTTCCTCATGCAAACTGGGAGAAGTGAGCACCCAACAGAGTTTTGGTAAGGATAGTATGAGAAAATTTGTATTTAAGAGAGAATTGGAACAAACATGAGTTCTCTGATCACTATCACTATTATTCTTTTGTTTCCAAATCTAATGGTAGAAATGGCAAATGCATGAGAGATGATTTGGAGAAGGGAGCATTTTGTTTCCTATCCACGGCTTCCTAGAAGTGGGCCTGGTCAAGTAATTTAACTTCATTAGGCTTTCATTTTGAGGATGCTTAAAATCTTAGTAATAACAGCAGCACAATAATGTCAGCCATATCTTTGATCTTCAACTCTCATCTGACATGTCAAGGCACAGAGACAAATTTCTACTCTGTTGCTGGTATTGGTCATTTATTTATGAAGCATTTGATAAATCAGTGCTATTGATATCATCAGCTTTCCTATCTCTTGCCTAGAGGATGCTATCTGATAGCCATGAAGACCCAGGGAGGCAGATAGCCCACTTACATGTGATATGAGAATGGATATACTTCTTCATGGTGGTTTTTCAAAAATCAAGATATGGTTAGCAAACTTTAAAGCTCACTACTCAAGTATACGGTCCAAATGCCCACCTGTTATTGGTGGCACAAGATTCATCTAAGAGAGAATGAAAAGCACAGATTTCAGACTTTTCTTAGGCTCACTAAATCACAGTCTCATGCGAAGGGGTTTAGGACTTACAAAAGTGGTTCTGCCAGTCAGAGGGGTTGGCCATCGTTGTCATATAGAATATGTTTGTTTATACGATACTAATCTGTGTTCCTCTCAATGGCATTCTTTTGTAATGTTGATCTCCCTCCTCCCTTTCACCCCCCACTCTGCTCTGTCTCTCCCTTTCTCTCTGTGGTGCATGTATGTGTCTGTGTGGGTGTGTGTGCACATGCCTGTGGGCAAGTCTGGCAGTTAGAAGATGATGGTGGTTATCTCCTTAAACTGCTCTTCCTCTTACTTTTGAAACAGAGTTCCCCTGTCTCATCTATTCAGCAAGCCCCTGCAGTACTGGGATTAGACATATGCCACTGTGTCTGATAGGTTTCTGAACTCGGTCAGGTCCTCATGTTTATTCAGCAAGCCCCTTACCAACCAAATAACCCACCAAAAGACCTTGAATATCCTTTTTATATGTTTAAGTATGATCTTCTTTCTCTCCTCCTTCCTTCCTTGTCCCCCTCTTCTTCATCTTCCTCCTTCTCTTACTTACCTTTCATCTCTGGGGATAGGGTCCATGGCTTTGAACTAGGGACCACTGAGCTACACAGCCACAGTCTTAATTGATATTACAACCAGGGGGCACTTTCTTTGGGCATCTTAGTGTCCACTCCTGCCTATGATCACACCACATGATAGCAGATTAATTTACACAGTCTTGTGATATTTGGGCTCAGATGACATCCCTAAAAGTCCCCTTCAGAGAGACCTTCTAGCCCTCACTCTATGATGGTCCTTATACACATAATGCTAGTGTCCCCCAGTAAGTTATTAGCATGCAGTTATTCTAATGCCAGGCCGCAGACTGAAGGGAAAATGAATAGCCAGATGACAGCAGTATACTGCTCTGGAGTTAGAAAAGGATGATCTTTCTGTGTGTGTCTGTAATAAAAGCTGTGTGTGTTGTTCATGAGGGTTTACTTGGGCCTTGCTGAGAGCTGGGATTTGGAAGATCTGGGCTTAGCTGTGCTTTAGCCTTTAGTCAGCCCCTGGGTAATTCTGATTAAAAAACCATTACCCTATAGCTAGCTTGCATTTAAACTGAGATATTTCACTAGGGGAGGATCTGGGAGTGTAGGCTTCACTATAGAATCAACTTTAAAACAGCCACCTCTTCTATGGGCTCTGGGAACAGGACTTTTTTTCTCAGTCTCACCTTGACAGCTCTTCTGTTTTTTGGAATCAAAGTGTCTGAAGAGATGCTGTGTAGGTCTGATAAGATTAAACAAGAAGGATGTAAAGATACACTTCTTTCCTTGCTTCTTCATCTTTTCCTTCTCTTTTCTTCTCAGATTCAGGTAATCTAGACTTTCATGTGTGCAAGCTCCATTTACAAACTGTCAACATGTCATGGGAGTGTTCATGTCACTGTGTTGGTTACTGTTCTATTCTGTGAAGAGACACCATGTCCAAGGGAACTTATAAAAGAAAGCATTTAATTGGAGGCTTGCTTACAGTTTCAGATGGTGAGTCCTTGATCATCATAGTGGGGAGCATGGAAGTAGGCAGGCAGGCAGACATGGTGCTAGAGCAATAGCTGAGAGCTTACACCTTATCTATAAGTTGGAGAGAGAGAGGGAGAGAGAGAGAGAGGGAGAGGGAGAAAAAGAGAGAGGGGGAGAGAGAGGAAGAAAGAGAGAGGGGAGAGAGAGAGAGAGAGAGAGAGAGAGAGAGAAGAGGGGCAATGGCTTGAGCTTTTGAAATTTTAAAGACCATCCCCAGAGACAAATCTTAAATAAGCCACACCTCTTAATCCTTCCCAAAACAGGTCCACCAATTAGTGACCAAGCATTCAAACATTTGAGCCTATTGGTATCTTTCTCATTCAAACTACCACATTTCACCAACTGCTGGTTTTGTTTTGTTTTGAGACAATCTTTGTATGTGGTCCTGGCTGGCCTGGAAGATGTTGAGTAGACCAGGCTGGCCTTGAACTCATAGTATCCACCTGCCTCTGTCTCCCAATTACTGGCATTAAAGGTGTGTGCTACCATGCCCTGCAAACAATTGTTAATAATAATCTAATATGAAAAATGCAGATCTAATAACTGGAAGACTTTCCATTCAATTGCCATCTGTCATGTTAGAGAAACTGGAGTGGACAATTAAATATAGCATGGCTTCTGGGTTCCTGGACTTGAGAAAGGGGACAGGTGGGCAGAGCAAGAGTTTGGTGATTTTCCTCAATACCAAAGTGGTGGCACTATAATATAATGCCTTGATGATTTTGGTAGATTATGCTCCAAACTAGAAATCTCTCATCTAGACTACCTACCTTTTGGAGAGCTAGGGTCATTCTGTCCTATTTTGTTAATGACTCTAGGAACTAATCATATCAATTGCCCAGGAACTGAACATGGCTTGGGTAACTGTGCTTCTGACTTTTCATGGGATCTTAAATCCAAGTTTGTCCCTAAATATTAGCATGTACTTGGCTCTTAGTTTGTCCAATCAATACTCTGTTTGGGTCAACTTCATGCAATGTTTCACAAAAGTTTTGCATTCCTGGATTCTTTCTTTTCCTCTTATGCCCTGTCTTAGCTCATTTATATTATAAACCTTATACATGCAGATTTGCTTGGATTTAACTGCAATTATTATTTTTATATTTTTCCTGATATTGAAAAGTTGATAAAGGAACAAAGGATGCTTAGGTATATTTTCCATGTTCCTATAGTCTCCTCTATTGTCTGAAAAAACACAAACTTCACTTAAAAGTCAATGAATCCTTCATTGGTTTTGTTTAAGCCTTGTGTTTACCAAGATGCCCACTTGTGCTGTGGCTTAACTTTATAATCTTTGATTATAATTTACAGAACCGGAGTGGAACCTACTCTCAGAAGAACCTCTCCCTATAATGCTTTAACACTGCTGCAGAACACTGGTTCCTGGACACCAACTTCAAGAAGACTTCGTGGATGGCTGTCCAGTCTTAGGAACCACAATTTTCCCTCTACATTTTCTTCACTCCAGTGAGGCTCTCATCAGGGTCAGATCAGAGATGAACCAGCTGGACAACAGATTGGAGAGCTGACCTCTTATCGTGCTAATAGTCAACTGTATGGGGTCAGATCCATAGAATGATAAGAAGAAAATTCACTACGTGCAAGGGAGAGGGATGGTTCATGATTCCTACATCAAAATATAGAGGAATGTGGACTTGTGTTACTGCAAGACTTCTGTTTTGTCCATACTGGAATATGTATTCTGGTGTTTCTGCTGAATCAGGACTTAGAGGCAAGGCTAAGTATTCTAGTGGTCCTCCTACTTAGCTCTTGTCCTTTAGTAAGAGATACCAACTCATTAGTATTACTTCTCTGCACTGTAGTCTGCTCTCTTGGCCTGAGAGATATTGGCAATGACTCTCTTGTATGATAAAGGTCGATGATAAGAATACTTCAAACCCCCTCAAACTTTTTGTTTATACACCAAGTACTGACATCGTGTATTGAGCTAATTAGATCAATGGAGTCACAGGGTGATACTGAACTCTTTAAAAATATTTAGTTGAAACATAACACTGCTAGTTATTTGTAGAAGAGGACATTATGGAACATGCAAAACATCACAAAACAGGGAACCACTGGTCATATTTAGACCCTGCAGAGACTAGCAGCAGGTAGACATAGTTCCTTTTCCATGGATCTTACAACTGAATGTCCCTGTAGAAAACAGTGGCTATCATATGTATGTGGCCACACAGATGCTCTTGAGTGCAGCCTCTAGTCAATGGGGGAGTTCCTAAAGCCGTAGTCATGGCCATGGCCATGGTCATGTTCTCTAAGCCTACATTTCATAAATACTCTGTGAACCTGGGCTGCTTTTCCTTAGCAAGCCTTGAAAAGTCCTGGGATGTCAGGGAAGGGCATGGGGTTGGCAGGGCTTCTAGAGAGGGAAATAGTAAATGATTTAGACCAGAAAACAAAAAGGGGATGGGTTTGAGAACCAACAATTACCTCTATTCTATGTAGAAAACTACAATATGAACTATGCTGGGTGTGGAAACTTTGATACATTGGTTTTAGTCCTTTGTAAAAAATAATACTAAAAGTTATATAACTGTAGGCAAGCCATTTCCCATCCCCTATGGATGTCTCCTAAATGACTTTAAACCCCTTCTAGTTCTGCAAGACCTTTAACATCAGGCCCCAGTCTACAGTGGCCAGTTTCAAAATACCTTCCTTTGGTTGTTATGTCATATAATTTCAGCAGTTACATAAACATGTTTGAGGGAGGGTCTGTTTTATCAACTTTTAAAAAACACACTCTTCTCTGGAATTAAGAAGATGCTAACTCTAAGTCTCCTGTCATCCATGCTGCCTGCCTTTCCTCCTGTTCTTTCCTTATTCCCATCTCTGCTGAGCTTGTGCTAAGCACTATGCATCATCAGGTATGTGTTTGGTTTGGAGATACATGACAAACCTGACACAGAGAGGGTCTTCCTTTCTCTTCTGACATTTTTCTTTGGAGGAAGCCTGTTGTATCTAGACAGGCTGTGCTGTGCCACCTCTGAGATAACCATCTCAAGGCAGGTGCCTCATTCTGCCTAAGCAATTTTGTTGAGCACTAAGATACATTCAAGTAACTGTCTAGATTACCACAAGAAGAACTTTATCCAAGTAAAAGTAAGAGAGCTATTTTACTTCTGAGATTTGTGTAGGACAATCCTCTGTCCTGGGAAGAACAGTGAATACACCTTACATCCCATCCTTGCCCAGCGAGAAAGAATGTTTCTCTGTATCATCCCCATGGTTTGCCACTTCTTTAAAAAGGAACAGAAAAACACTAAACACACAAAAATATTGCCATGAGCTCAGTCTGACCTCACTGGAAATTCTTTTAAGAATTAATCATTTTTACCTCTTTCATTATCAACAAATATACTGAATATTTATCTCTGAGTCCAAGGCATATTTTATAATACGTAAAACAATGGAATTTCAAATTCAGAGCACTGACATATACCATTGGTCTTGAGTGTTTTTATTATAGGGAATGACTTTAGACATTTCAATTTTTGACATAAGTGGAAAAATGGATGACTCTTGACTTTCAATTTTCCTTTTCAGTTCAGGTCAAAAAATAGCTACCTCCAGGTAATGTCTACACTTTCCTATGACTAAGGGCTCTAACTGTCCCTTTTGCCTTACTTTATGTAGGCATATGTTAGCATTTATTTTCTCCACGACAAATGTATTAAAGAGAGTATAAAGAGAGTATTCATGAGATAAACTTTTTAGATAGGAATTTAGAAAAACAAGGGGCCAAGAGAAATGAATAAAAAAATCAACTTAAATAATTAGCATATTCAAAATATATATTGGAATAAATGTCTATTGTACCTTTTGGTTTTTGTCTTGTTTTCTGCTTTTTGTTGTTGTTGATGATGGTGATGTTGATGATGATGATGTTTGTTTTTTGAGAAGGAACAGTAGGTTGGGTGGATAGGGAGGTGGGAGGATCTAGCTGGGTGGAGTTGGGAGGAAGGAAAAGTACATGATCAAATATATTTTATGATGGGTGGGGCATGGTGGTGTATGCCTTTAATCCCAGCACTCAGGAGGCAGAAGCAGGTGGATCTCTGTGAGTTGGAGGTCAGCCTGGTAGACCAGAACACAGGGCTCTGTTACACAAAGAAACCTGTTTCCCTTTGTGCAGATGGCAGCATTCCTTCCTTTATGCAGAAGTGGAATCAGTAAACCCATATAATCCTAACCATTCTGGTGAAAAGAAGAACACTGCTGAGCATCTCACACTTCCAAGTGTGAAGTCTTTGGTGAAAGTTCCACATATCTGAATATTAGCTCTGTGAAGGCTCAATGTATGAATGGTCTGGTGTGTTCTAGTTCCATCCATTGACCTTAAAGAAATTTATATATGTTATCTTTATACTTCAAGAGAAAAGAAGATCTAATTTTTTCCAAGCAATTAAAACTCTTCTGCTTCAGATAGGATGGAAGAATTAGGAGTTCTGTCTCCTTGTATATAATTGCAAGTTTCATCTTTCTTGTTTTAATGACTGACAGAAAACTGATAAACTGAGCCATCTCCTTATTAGGGTTGAATGTACTCTCTTGGTGGCTCCATTGCTAATTTGTTTGACTATTTTCCACGATTTCTTACTCTGTAATGGAAAGGTTTATTAAATATGAGGGTTGCAAAGCTTTCTGAATACTAATGAACTTATTTGCCAAAATTTAAAGTTCTTCTTGTCAGTGAATGCCTGTCTCACTTAACAGGAACCAAATTGAATAATGAAGAAAATTAGACTCTATCGTACCCTCAAGAGAAATCGTGTGTGAATTGTAATAGAAAATTGAGGGAGAAAAGGGTCATATTGTAGCAATAACACTAGATAATTTGGATTATTTTTAAAAAGGATGAACTGAGGGAAGCTCAGGTCTTTTCAAAGAAACACACATTCAGTTATTTCATGCAAAACACTGGTTTCCGCTTGTGATGGTTTGTGTATGTTTGGCCCAGGAAGAGGCAGTATTAGGAAGTGTGGCCTTGTTGGAGTAGGTGTGTCACTGTGGGCGTGGGCTTAAGACCCTCATCCTAGCTGCCTGGAAGCCAGACTTCCACTTGCAGCCTTCAGATGAAGATGTTGAACTCTCAGCTCTGCCTGCACCATACCAGCCTGGACGCTGCCATGCTCTTGCCTTGATGATAATGGGATGAACCTCTGAACCTGTAAGCCAGCCCCAATTAAATATAGTCCTTTATAAGACTTGTTGTGGTTATGGTGTCTGTTCACAGCAGTAAAACCCTAACCCTTCAACCCAGGCGGTCTATACCTATTGTCAGTTTACAGTAAAAGGAAGCCAGGTAGGTGGGGAAAAAAATGTATGCCAGATTTCTGTGCTTACAATCCACTAAACTCATTCTTATATAAGGACTTTACATACCTGTGAAGGAGAGAGAAAATCAATAACCTTGAAAAATGAGCACCATTTTTCAGAGAAGTTCAATAAAGAGATGGAATTTGGGAAATTGCTTCAGTTCTTCCTATAAGCATACCACACAAAGAGTCTATCTTCTTTCTGGGGAGTTTAATCCTATCATCGTGGTGTTATGAGTAATGAAGTACATGATCATGGTGTCTTTCCTTTACAAGTATTCAGGGGCATCATGGGAACAAGATGGCTGCCCCTTGACTAGGGAAGCAGGGTGAGGGAAATTCAGCAAGCATATCAGCTACAAAGGATGGCCAGGCTTAAGCACAGGGTGTACATGGAGTAAAATCAAGCAGTTAAGGGGCAGAGAAGGAGAATAGAAAGGACCACAGATGAAAAATTGGACATTTTGCTCCTGACAGGAATCTGAGAGAGGGCCGTATTCACTGAAAGAGGATGATGAGAGCAGGAAGCTCTGGAGGCTGAGAAAATAATAAAAAGGAAAATAACGAATATCTCTGGGGTAAAAACAAAATTCTTGAGACTTCAGACAAACAAACAAAAAAATGATAGGAAAATAAGAAGGACGGTCAAGGCCCTCAAAGCCCGCGGAGTGTGTGAAACATGAAAACTGGAAAGCTAGATGCTATTCCAAGACAGCAGTGGACAAGATGGGAAAAAGTGAGGAAAGTGAGATTTGATTGTAAGGCTTGTTTTTCAACCCAGAAGAGGAAAGGGTTATTGAAGAAGCAACTTTTGGACTCAATGCTGGGCTTCATCCCCAAAGAAGAAAAAAAAAAATGGCTAATTATCTTAGAGCAGTGCTATTTTATACTATTTTATTTGGGGTTAGGGACGAATTTCCTTTATTGTCCCTGATGAGATTTAAAACAAACAAACAAACAAAAAAACAAAAAAACCAAACCAAACCGAACGAACCTCCATTGTTCATGTGGGGGAGGCTTTTGAGTTACAAATCTCAAATTTTTTTCCCTAGAATGTTTATTGGGTTTCCACAATCAAGTAAATAAATGGAGGGAGATGACAAGAGATTTACCTGTAGCATTTGAACTCCTTGCTTGTTCTGAGGGGAATAAAAAATTTATCAAGTAGAGAGGGAGGCAGAGAAGATGACAATGGAGCAGAGGAAAGGCTGCCTGTCCAGTAAGACGGTCCAATTTGTGAGAAAATCAAATGAACAATCGAGTTTGAAGGACATGTGCAAGAAGGAGTATGAAATAATAAGATATTTAGAAGGGAAAATTACTTGGGAAAGTGAGAGTGAATGACGAATTACACGGGAGATGATTAAGGATTGGGGGAGGCGGAGGGGGAGGGGATAATTGGACCGGGAAGCTGAGTGTGACTAAGAGGCTGTAAAAGGCAAGTTCAGACTCTGCATGGCGACCCAGCAACCTCCAGGGAAGGTGCACAAACTAGAAAATAACGGTGGAAAAGACCAAAACAGTTCATGGTTCCCACGAAAAGTCGAGAACAATAGACGGCAAGCATCATTCCTTAGGAACGAAAGCACATCAGGAGGAACGCATTAGTCTGTATTCTCCATTCTTTTATGAGTACACTGTTCTTTATCTCCCTTTGTAAGAGGCTGATTTATAAAATGATTGCTATTAATGGAAAGAAAATGTAAGCATTATCAAGGATGTTAAGAAAAGATCACATCTAGAGTAACTGAAGCGGGGGAGGGGGTGGTGGTGGTGGTATGTGAGCAAGCCTCTTCACAGCCTTTAATTTAAGATCTCCAAATTCAGCATCCCAGAGAAGACAGAGAGATCAATTATCCAAATAGAAGTGTAAGCAGGGAGGAGGGAGGAAGTTTAAACCACTGCAAATACTTTATATTTTTTTCTACAACATTTTCCCCATCCATAAAAATAATTGCCATAAGTTACAAAGCTTTTGGATATTGTTTGAAACACTTAGGTGAGAGGATTTATAGCAATGTAAAGTAGTAGACACAATGTTAATTGAAAAAATGTTCACACTGCAAGCTGATGTAAATGCCGGTGATTCCCCCCCCCCCCTTTTTTTTTTTTTTTTTGCTTTGCTCTGCTTGTGTTTAGGATTCCTTGCAAACAGACAGCACAGACCCCCTTTGGAGGGAAGCTGATAAAGTAATTTAGCTGGAAAGGCTTAATGAGATAATGATGCTAAGGCCAGTTAACACCTAATGAGCATGTAACCACTAGAGATGATATTGTTGCTTATTAATTATAATGATGATGTGCAGGAGAGAGGCAAGGTGGCACTCGGTTAGCAGAGAGTACTCGGGAGTTTGGCTGACTCCCAGAGGCGAAGCCACTGTCAGCTGGCTTTAGAACTAGGTCAACATTTAGCTGTGTTTGGAATTTATGGATACTGGATCATATTGGCTACCACAGAGCTCAAGGCCATGCAAAAAGTAATGGACGCTTTCCTGACGGTGGGCAGAGCTGAAGTGGAGTCCTGTGTGATTTCCAGATCATTTGCAGAAGCAGAGACTCCAGGTGAAGGTGTGGGGGAGTCTCGTGATGAAAATTCTGCAGTATTCATTCATGGGCAGACACATAAGTGCCCAGAATGAACTGGATATGCTTCTAGGTCGATGACCTTCCCTTTCACCACAGAGTCTTGTGAGTCAGACATGAATGTAGCTATGTAATTTTTTCTTTTTTAATTTGCCTTAGGGAAGAAGCCCAGAAGGTATTCCTTCTGTTCTCTCTCCCTCCTTTCCTTCCTCTCTCCCCTCCTTCACTCCCTCTCTCCCTCCTTCCTTCACTCCTTCCCTCTCCCCTTTTTTCACTTCCTTCCTTCCTTCCTTCCCACTTCACTTTCTGTTCTACTCATAGATAAGATTCTTGCTCATCCACCATCAGAGAAGCTTCTTTCTGAAGCAGATAGGAACAAAAATATAGAGATGCACAGACAGACACTGCGCTAAGAGTGAGAAACCCTGAAACAGCCTTCAATGGGATGTTTTTATCAAATGCCTCCCCTCAAGGCTTGATGAACCCTACAGAAGAAGCAGAAAGAGGGTAAGAGCCAGAGAGGACAGAGGACACCAAGGAAACAAGGCTATGTAAATCGACATGAGCTGAGATCACATCAGAAGCTGAGGTAGTGTGCTCAGAACCTATCTGGGTCTGTACCAGATCCTTTGTGTGATACTATGGCTTCCAGTTTAGTGTTTTTATGGGATTCCTGAGCGTGCAAATGAGTGGATCTCCAACTCTCATGCCTCCTCTTGGGCTCTTTCCCTTCTGTTTGCTTTGTCCAATTCTAATGTGTTAGTTTTTATTTTATTTATATTTTATTATCATTCCTTAGAAGCCTGTTTTCTAATGAGAGACAGAATGGGGGTGGATCTGAATGGGAAGAGAGGTGGAGAGGAACTGGGAGGAGCAGAGGGGGAGGAAACCATAATTAGGATATAATATATAAAAAAGAAATTCATTTTTCAATAAAAGGCAAAACAAGTTAGAAAAGCAAAAATACAAACCAAACCAAACAAAAACCTGAGAGCGTTCACTTCCTAGAACTTATGGAACAAGTCTCTGAGCTTTTTGCCATCCTTGAAGACTCTCAGCTGGGAGGGAGGCAGGCAGGTAGGTACCAGGCAAGGAGTTAGTGAAGACTGCCAACTCCCATACAGGCATCCCTTTGATCCCAGCATCCCTGCTTCCTCTGAGCTCTCAGTTGGGCAGTTATAGTAACAGGATTACATAAAAAGCACCAGGCTTGAAACCCATCTGCCATGTTCCTCTTCACATTCCTGTCCCTTCCAGCATGTGGAGGGACAGACACTGCACACAAGTACTTCTCTTGGGAAACTGAAGCAAAGAGATTCAAATGATACAGCTTCTCTCACCTCCCCAGTGGTCACAGACCGCCAGCCCTCCACATTCCAGACTCAGTCAGCTGCGTGTGATGGTGCACACCTGAAGTTCCAGCGTGCAGGAGGCTACGGTAGGAGATCCTTACAGTGGAGTTCTGACGGGCTTACATAGAAAGACTGTCTCCAAACAAAACAACAGCAGCCCCTTCTGCCCCTTGAAAAAGATTCCAGACACTAAAGATGCCTGTTTTGTCAATTTAGTTAATAATTTATTTTATATGAAAGAAACTATTATCTTCTGTTTTTTTTCCTGGCAAATAAGTAATTTCAATAATTCTAATTTGACTGCAATCTGTATAATATGTCCCTCTAAAAAGTGTCAGTGCAATAGTCATCGTCACACAAAGAAATATGATTTCTTAGCCAGCAGGTTTGTTAACAAAAAAGGCCCATCTAGGCCAGGGCTTCTTAATTTTTTTTCTATTCATGGCCCCTTTCCCTTGAGAAATTTTTATATGACTTCATGTAAATAAAATAGTTATATAAATCAAATATTGACTCATAATAAATCATTAAGGAGTACACCCTAAAATAATTCTTTTGATACAAATAATTGCATATGTTAAATATAAAACAAATCTGTATACTAAAGAGATTCAGATACTTGTACATTGTAACAGGAAGAATTAAATCTTGGTAGGATATTTGATATTGCAGGACATGGAACATCTTCAATATTCTCCAGAGTTGATTATTATGTTGATTTTTATAATCATCAATGCTGATAATATTACATAAAAATTTGACAAATGGCAGAAGTATATTTTGTGTTGTTTCAGAGATTGTTGCCAAAATTCATTCGATAAATTTAAAAAATAAAAATGAGTCAGTCAATAAAATAGTAAGTTTAAAAATCAAACATTTGAATCCAGTCCAATCCAAAAATATAGCAATTTTATACCTATATATTAGATTCAAGTCCATATTGAAGGTCTATGTTCTCCACCATTAGACGATTGTATCTCTAGGATGGCAGAAAACCTTGTATAGACAATAAAATCATTGTGATGCATGGAACAGGGTATTCTCAGGTCAGCTTTTGTGGCTGTTGCCTACAACATGTGTAGTGCCCTTAGAACCAAAGACACAATGAATATCCAGACAGCAAGCATGGCCAGAAGTGCCTCAGACTTACTATGCATTTGAATTTAAATTAACTATTGGTTACAGTATCTTCAGAAACCCTTCACTGCTCCTGCATTCTTCTCAGCCCCTAGATTCTGTTATGTGACCCACAAGTGGGTGTGGCTCTCCATGTAAGAGGCTGAGTTTTAAAAATCTGTTAACTCATTGAAGAATGATGTTGTGTCAAGGTTAATGTAGAGGTGTAAGGGATCAAAACAGAAGCTCCTCCTCAGCAAGTCTTCTTTGAAAGTAACAAAGACAGCCAGTTACTTTTTGATAAGAACATTGGCACCTAGAATTTAAAATTGTCTTTCAAATATTTACCTCAGCATCTCCTCAACGAAACTCTAGCTTCAGACTTCATTATTTTATATATTGGTTTGCAATGCTCAAGACTGAACCTAGGGTCATGTGAATGGTATGCAAGGACTCTATTGCTCTACCTCAGCTCTAACATCAGTCTTGAACATTTTGCTTTTTACATTCTCAAATGCCTTTTTGAAAACCTTCTTTGTTTTCAATTTATTCTCTCTCTCTCTCTCTCTCTCTCTCTCTCTCTCTCTCTCTCTCCCTCCCCATCTTACTGAATAATGCCATTTTTTACTCAATGCGGTCGTATTTGCTAAGTGTGAAAAATTAAAAATACCCAAGCATAGAATTTGATTAAACTAAAATACAATAGACTACTATGTTGCCGTTTAAGGGGATGAGGTGGTTTTCTATATAGAATCACTTTCAAGATATATAACTAACATTTACTAGGCAAGATATATATAGGCCAATATGTGTGGAGTGCTACTGTTTGTACATGCACATACACATGTATATTCAGTATGCTTATATGCTTTGTGTGACTGTGAAAAGACATTTAAGGAAGTGATAATAGTGGTTGTCTCTGGGGAGAAATTGGCTGGGAGATTGGAAGACAATCCTGTTGTCCTATTATATAGTGTATCTTGTTCATGTATTATCTATTCATGTTTTTATAAGGCAGAGCTATTTTTACTGAGATGGAAAAGTACAAAAGAGATATTGTTATATATAAAGAGTAAATTACAGAATAGTATAAATAGTATATAATCTGGTTTTTGTAAAGTAATAAGTATATAGATACATATATTATATATATATGAATGTGTACCAACTTGTTAATAGTGGTTCACTCAGGGGAGAAAGAAAATGTGTGTTCATGCATAAGCCTTCATTTTTTTATCCTGTGTGCTCCTGTTTTGTCTGACTTTTTTCATAACAACCATACCACTCATCAATATGTAGTAAAGAAGTCACAAAATATCAAACTGGACATTAAAAAAACTTTCCAGAACAGTCTTTCACTTCTCCCACTCATGTTTTATCTCACAGACTCAGTTCTGATCTCTTCTTCAATCTCCTCTTGGAAGCTTCCTGAATCCTCATTGAAGCTTGCTCTGTTTCTCACTTATTTTCCAGTCTCCAAAAGGGCTCAGCTAAGGTTGTGGCCAAGAAATCATGCTAACACTAGTGTGGATCATCTGTCCACCACTTTCTTTTTAGATTAAATTAACCTTTTTTTTTTTTTTTTTTGAGACAGGGTTTTGAGTTATCCCAAGCTGGCTGTGAGCTTGCTATGTAGCTGAGGATGACCTTGAACTTCTGACCCTCCTGAATCCACCTCTGAAGTGCTGGGATTATGAGTGTGAAGCACAGTTTCTTGTTTATGCAGTACCAGAGATGAATCCAGGGCTTCACTCTCTCTAGATGACCACTCTACCAACTGAGCTACATCCCCAACCACATCCATTTTGTAGTTAATCCAGAATGATGTGACCAAAACCTCTTCTTGCCTACTTTAGAGCCTTTGTTTTGGGTTAAGTGAAACTCCCTATCTATTTCAAGAAAGTACCCACTTTTTCTGGATCATTTATATCATCACACAAGCACAGTGTCTAATGGCTTTGTGTCTCCACTCAGAAAACAAAACCCAAGAAACCTTCTTCACCTACACACTTCTCTCAAATACTGCTTCATCTCTCTACAAACCCCTTTGTGGCAACTCTTAAAAATGTTTTACATTTTTAAGATGTATGGCCTCTGTGAAACCATCCATGACCTCAATTTTTTAAAAGATTTATTTGTTATATGTAAGACACTTTTCCTTCTCGCTCCAGCCCCGCTTGCTCACTGTAGCTGTCTTCAGACACCCCAGAAGAGGGCATCAGATCTCATTATGGATGATTGTGAGCCATCATGTGGTTGTTGGGATTTGAACTCATGACCTTCAGAAGAACAGTTGGTGTTCTTAACCACTGAGTCATCTCTCCAACCCCTGTGCCTTCATTTATTCTTAAACCCATTGCTTTGAGTTTCAGCCATAACCAACCTAACTCCTTAATTTCTCTTTTTCAGGTCATGGGTGTTAGCTTGTGAAATCATGGATTCTCATCTTCTCAATTCATTTCTCAAAGGCCTTTTTGACATTCATTTCCCCTTCTATTCCTTTGCCCTCTTAGTCTCTTGGGTCTCTCCCTGCATTATAATAGCTCCTTCTTCACCTTGTGTGTTGAATTGCTCATGGCTTAGTTCTTGGAGACATCAGTCTTCTTTCTTTAAATTAATTTGTTGGTGATATTATATAGCCCTTAACTTCGAATATCATCTCGATGTTGAAATCTGATCAAACGCCTACCTAGACTTACAGATTCATTGTCTCTTTGACTCCACTGTTTAACTTTGTAAAATCCGCCTAAAAGCTTAACAGCTCCAGGATAGACCAACCCATCCTTTCTGATCCTCTTCATGGTGATAAATGACAAGTCCATTGGAGTTATCCTTTCTAAGTATGTAAGAATCTGATTATTTTGTTTAGCTCTTATAGGAAAGCCCTAGTCAACATCCACACCAATCTCCTGATTTAGTAGACTCTTCTCTATCTTTGCTCCATAAAAATCTGTGTTTGTGTTTTAAATACATAAATCAGTGTGTCGTTGCTTTGCACAACATTCTCCAATAGGTTCTATCAACCTCAGCACAAAATGTTGAGTCTTTTCTATAAACTTTAAGACTTTGGTGCCCCTTAAAGTCACCTTTTATCTCTGAACTTACTCTACCTTTCTTCCCTTCAGTGTGGACCCCTTTAGCCAGCTTTGCTTTCAGCACCCTAATATACTGTCAGATGCGCTGTTGTTGGCTCTAACTAGAGTTTGTTTATTACTTATTGCCCTAGAAAACACAAAATAGATATTTGGTCTCACTTAATACTGTATCTCTAACATTCAGAAGAAAATAAAAATGTTACAGAGTAATTTAAAAGAATGTTCTGAGTTTCCAAAAGAGATGACAAGAGGTCCTCTTCAGGATATTTGAGTTGAAACAAGCCTTTAAATACTGTGCTTCTAAATGTTTCCGTAAATAAAATAGATAGCCCCACCTACTCTTAATTTATTGCTACCCGAAGTGTTTTCTTTAACTGTCTCTCCAATCTTTTAAACTCCAGTTTCTTTAGTCTTTTATGTCTTTTTAACACAGGTTTCCAGGATCCCCCCATTCCACTCTCAAAAACCCAGGAACTCACTCTCATATCCCAGAAGCTCTGTGCCATGGAGCTGCCTCTCCACCCAACTTCAATTCCTATGTCAGTGGTGGGCTTTCTTTTACACCAGATTCAAATTCTTTCTCCAAGATGATAATGAAATGGGAGAAAATAGATTTAACCCATTTTTAGTACTAATAAATAAAAGAAAACGAATATAAGTTCCCTATCTTATGAGACTATGTTCTTCAGAGAGATTTACCCTCCTATAGATTTTGTATATCAGCTTGCTTGCTTTGATTTTTGGAGAATGGCAGTTTATCTCTATCTCTTATAGAAGAGCTGAACACAAACAAATCTATGGGATTTTTATTTCTGTTTATATTTCTTTTAAATCATTTACTTTGGTGTATTTGATGTGTTTTCTTACTCACCAAACACTTTCTGTGTTTCTACTGTGTACTATTGTCTGTGCTAACTGCAATCTCTTATTCAAGTGGATTGAATTGAACATCACCTTTGAATCATTATAAGTCCTGAAAGATTAAAAACTCCCATTTTCCAGGTAAGTCAGGTACACTTTATTAAATGATCATTCATATTCAGATGCTAATCCTTGAATAACTGATTTCCAGTATTAAAAAATGAAAGAGATCCAGTGCCCCTTAGAATGTGGGCTGATGTGGATGAGGTAACTCTCAGTTTGCAAAGATAAGGTAGGGCCAGTGTGGTGGTTCAGCAAGATCTTGTTGAAGATCTGTCATTCATTTGGAATTCTTCTCCCTCATGTATGCCCATAATTAGATGGTTTGGTGTTTTCATGATATTCCGAATTTCCTGGACGCTCCATTCTTGTGATTTTAATTTCTTTTTTCCATATTCCTTGCTTCTTTTGTCCAGATCCTCCATTTTATCCTCTCGTCCTGATGTTCTACCTTCTATTTGATCTACACTCGAGGTTTTCCTTTGAGTTGTCTGGTTGGGTCATTGGGTTTTTGTCAATTCCATCTTTATGTCAACTTGAGTCCTCTTCTGTGTTTTTACTTTATTGAATTCTGCTTTCAAGTCTTGGATTGTCTTTATCAATTCTATCAGCCTATGCTTGTGTTCTCTTAGGCACCACATAGGCATTTATTTTTTTAACCTTTCTCTTTACATTCATTGAGGCAATATTTTGCATCTTCTTTAAACTTCCTTGAGTTCTTTGATGAAGTTTATGATTGTTCTTTTAAATTCTGGATCTTAAGGTAATTATTGTGGGCAAACATTTCTAAATTGTAGAGGAGATACCGGCTTGATTTTTCACATTGTCTGCTTTTGTGATGAGATCTAGGTATGTCAGCTTCTTTTGTTAGTTCCATGTCTGATACAGACAAAGTAAATTAGGGCAGAAGAGATCTTGTGGGCAGATGGGACCTAGAGGTTGGAAATAGTTTAGGTGGAATGAAGTACCGGAAACTGGACTGATTTGAATCCCGATCCATCACTGGAATGTGGAAGTATATCTGTGCGATGGGGGTGCATACATAGAAGGGAAGATCTGCAGACTCATCAGGCTAGACCCCTAAGAAAGATGTGCAGGATTTGGCTGGGTGGAGAGGTTGGTTGTGGAGATGGCTCAGGAGGTTAGGAGATAAAGGTGCTTGGTGCCAAGCTTGATAACCTGAGTTCAATCCCCAGAACTCACATGATGGAAGGAGAAAAGGAGAGAACTGACCTTACTGAGTTTCCGTTGATCTGTGCACATGTGTCATTGAGTATGTATGCCCAAACTCATGACCCCCATTTCACACACAAAGACACACACATAACAAATAGATGCTCAGTAAATTTTTTTGTAAAGATAAGACTTACTGATCTAGTAGTCAGTTAATGGAAGACACTATAGTTAAAGTGAGTGTGTATTAAGCTTCTCATAAAAGCCCATTCACATGCAGTAGACATTTAAGTAGATACTGCCTGCTATTGTTCTCCCACAATCTTATCTCCAGTATGAATAAGGTGAACATATGTTATTTGTCTAAACTGTTCCTACCTGTTGTCCCAGCATAATTGCTAATTGCAGCCCCTTTCCGTCTCTACCAAACCTTGGCACGGACAATAAATTATATGGTCAATTCAAGTATCAGGGTCTCTGTGATGAAGGATTGAGGCACCATTCCTATTTATTGGTATTACCTTGCCACAAGCTGTGAAAACACTTCCCTTTTGATTGTTTCTTCCTGACTTGTCACAAAGACCTTCACATAAAATCACTCTCTCCCATTAAAGTAATTATTGGGACTTTTCAGTAATGACCACTTGTTTTAGCTTTCCTCTTGAGACTCCAAACACCAAATGCAGAGATTGCTTTTGCTGGGTCAAGATCAAATTCTTCAGGGACACTATCCTTGCACAAAGGAAATACTGTCTCTTTAATCCACAAAACACTGCAAGAGACATTTTTCCATAGGAATATTATCTTGTAGAAAAAGGGTGAGACATCCTGCTGACTTGTTTCTCTGAGCTCCTCCCTACTCTGAGGTTTTTGTAATACCTTGGAGATTTCTTCTTCTTCTTCTTCTCCTTCTTCTTCTTCTTCTTCTTCTTCTTCTTCTTCTTCTTCTTCTTCTTCATCTTCTTCTTTCTCCTCCTCCTCTTCTTCTTCCTTCTCTTCTTTTTTTTCTGCTGACTTTTAGCTCAGAGAATGGAAAACTCAATGCAGTGTGTGGCTGTAAGGACTCTCATGCATTCTGAACTGAGATCCTTGATGTCTCTGAAATTGCTCCTGGGGGAGCTGAGTAGCTAGAAAGAGAATCTGGGTGGCCTCCTGCCTCCTCCAGGGTAATCTCAGCTAAAACTAGATAACCTTGTGGAGTCACATGGAAAAGATGCTCTGTAGTCACTGAGTACATCCTGGCTTCGGAAGCCACAGGTTTGTACAGATCCCTTCTTGGCTGATAAAGGAACAGTGCAAACACTGATCCATTCCTATATCTTGAAAAGTCAGTCATGAATTTTCTCCATCAAAGCATTGTCCTTACAGTACTAAATGTGAAAGAAAAAAATTAATGTAATTTTTTTCAAAATATGAAATTATGGAGATGTAGACTAAAGCCTAGTTTACCCCTCCACCTCATCACCCAGAGAGGTGAGGGATTGATTGTGTTTGCTGTTAATTATTTTACTGTTTTGTAATTCACTAGCAAACTATGGAAATTTTGCTGTTTTCTGTCTTGGCAGACTTATTCTGTGAGAATAAGTAATATTTCTTTTGTAAAAGATCTTATTCAGGATAGAAGATATGGAATAACTTTATTGTTTGTTTGTTTGTTTGTAGCTTGTTTGAAAAAATAAATTGACTGAGACAAAGTGTCTTGCATGGGTTTTTTCTTCTCTCCTTTTATCATTATCAACACAAAACAACTGTTATTATATGCAGAGATAACTTCATCATCAAACACTGATGAACCCTGAAATATTAATGATACTACTTTGGTACTGACTTAAATAAATTTCATGCTCTTGTCAAAATGTAGAAAGAGAAGGAAAAATTGGAGTCCTCAATCCCTTCTTAATTCAAAGACCAAGGTCAAATAAATATCTAATAATAATCTTTCTCCTGGTTTTAGGTATCATTTCTACTCTCTTCTCCATTCCTTGCCTGCTCCACTTAGAAAACCTAAAACAAGCTCTACTTTCTTCACACACATCAGTCCACAAAGATGGATTCTTTGCTGAGTTTTCAGGGTCTGTTTATGAAAATTGGCCTAGGCAAGTGTCCCCAGAGTGTCACAGCCCCTGAGTGAATAGGGACGTTCCTTGACTTGGAAGAGGTGGCATCAGGTGGTTTGAGGGCCTGGAGTGTCACCTTCTGGGAAACTAATTCTACTGGGATCATGTTAGTATTTCATGTGTTGTATTGTGCATGAAAAAATACTTACAGGAATTTCCAAAGGATCAGCAATGTATATGATAATCTAGTCAGGATGACAGCAGAGGGGTATAGACAGCTAAATATACTCTATCTTCTAATGAAGCATGGTGAAGTCAGGGGCTAGCCTTCTTGGATAACTTAAGAGCAACAGCACTTTGGCTCAAAGATGTGAATTTTCAATTGGATATAATCTCAACTGGTTCTTATGCTCAGGTATAAGGCTTCCTAAGTTCAAGGTCTTCCTGGGCTACATATTGAGTTCAAGTTCAACCAGGCAACTTCCAAAGACTGTCTTAAAATTAAAAAAACAAAAAAACAAAAAAACAAAAAACAAAACAAAAACAAAATTAATGAAGAGAGGCTACAACTAGTAAGGCAGTGTCTGGTTACCACAAAACAAAACAGTGAGCTTTTCAGGAGGGTGAAGTCAACTTTAGGGGACAAGGACACAGTGTTAGGTACCCTTAGACTCATGCCCATAGACTGCCTGTTGTGGGTAGGAAGGGCCAGCTCCAGCAGCTGGGAGAGCAGAATATCTGTTTTGTGCATTCAGGTCTCATCACAGTGGAGGGAGGAGGTACTGTCAGGAAGCAAATGGCACTAGAATGTGCCTGACTTTTCTGTCAGCAGAAAACCAAGGACTGTCCATGCCTTTCTCCTTCCGGGGGTTGGCACTGAGAAAGGGTATTGGGCACTCCTCCCATAAGCACACACTCTCACCCACGCACACACTCTCACTCCATGGTTTGCCCGCAGGCTGATTCCTCAAAGATCAGAAAGATGAATGAATCAGAAGCGCCTGCAGCTCTGCCCTGCTTAGACTATGTGATCCCATGATCTGTGTCTTCTTTCTTTCTTTCTTTCTTTCTTTCTTTCTTTCTTTCTTTCTTTCTTTCCTCTTGTACTGCGGATCAAATCCCTTCCTCACCATTGCTTTGGAAACAGCAATGATGACGCTCTGTTTCTGATTACGTAATGGTTTAAGGCGAGAAATTTCCTTGTTGAGATACCCACACCAGCTCTGAGGAAATTTCCTTGTTGAGATACCCACACCAGCTCTGATTCGACACTGTTTCACTTTGCTCTGTTAATCCAAGATTTTTCTGAATGTCATCATAGCATAGACAGAACACATTCACCAACATATTTTCGAGGCAAGGGTCTGGTTTAACTTGAAACACAGAAACATTTCCCCTGTGACTTATATTGATTCCCAGTGAGAACCACAGGCACTGTTGGTGGGTCTTACTAATTATGTGGTTTCTATATGTAAACACTTGTCTTTTACATGTGTAAATGTGTACAGGGCATAGACTTTCTAGTACTAGCCTAAGGATGTACACGAACACAAACTCCTTACGAATCTCCGCTCTCCCCTTAATAACTATTTCCCCTTTAAATAAGGCCTCCACTGTTCCTCTAACTATGAACTGATTAAGTCAGAGGCTTGAGAAGATGCCACATTGGAAAAGTGCTCTCAGAAAAGGCAGGAGGAACTGAGTTTGTATCCCTAACACTCATGTCAAAAGCTGAGATTGGGCCAAGCAGTTGTGCTACACACCTTCAATCCCAGCACCCAGGAGGCAGAGGCAGAGGATCTCTGAGATGGAGGCCAGCCTGGTCTAGAGAACAAGTTCCAGGACAGCCAGGGCTACACAGAGAAACCCTGTCTCAAAAAATAAAACAAGCAAGCAAACAAAAACAGAGTGTGGTAGCCCATCTCCAATCCAGTGCCTGGAAGGTGGATACAAACACCCCTGGAACTTGCTAGCAAGCCAGCATAGCTGAATTGGTGAGTTCAAGGTTCAGTGAGAGACCAGTCTTGAGAAATAAAGTGTCCAGTGATTGAGGAAAAAGCCTGGTGTCAAATTCATACACAAATAATTTTAATAAACTCTGTACTCCAAACTAATCAGAGTCATGGTAAATCTTCACTTTTAAGAATGGCATTGACACTAGACACAGGAATTTTTCTAGGAAACCAACAAGGTCACTGAAAAAGAAATCCTATCTCCTTTATTAGTAAAAAAAATAAACAAGTCATTCTGGTCACTCCCTTAAATGGTATGTTGACAAACACATGAAGAAAAGCCAGTCAACAGGAATTTCCCTTACAGTGTGGTACAGATCTATTTGTAAGCCCACACCAAGGCTGTACTTCCCTAGCTTGGGAACCACATTATCAACTCTGCCAAGAGATATTACAGTGATGTGCAATGCTTTGGTCAAGCCAAATTCCCAGAGCCCTCTAAAAACCTGTGCAGGGAAAAAAATTTATGATAAAGCAGTCAATGATAACAGCAATTATAGATTATGGTAAAGACTAGTCCCCCCCAAGAAAGGAAATATATATATATATATATATATATATATATATATATATATATGTGTGTGTGTGTGTGTGTGTGTGTGTGTGTGTGTTTGTACATATGTCTGTCTATCTCTCTATCTACCTATCTATCACCCATATACTGTTTTAAGTCTCTGGATAAAAGCAGTAGATAACAGGTTTTGATTACTTACCTGTCGCTTTCCTGTCCTTAACCATAGTGGCTTTGATCTCATTTAAGCCTCATCAGTACTCCTTGGTTAGAAATTATCATCAATCATCTTGCTATTATGCTTTGGGCACATATGCATTGAGAGTGTATGGTAAAAACCAGTGCCTAAAACAAGTGAGTTTCAAATTCCTTCCCTCCACCAATCCCAGCAACTGAGTCAAGGTCATACTGAGGCAGAAGTCAGTTTTCCTCTTATGCCCACTGTTGATGCTTCCCATGCCATCAGGGTCTTTCTGTGTATGAGTGTATATGCATCGCATACCTGAGGGGTTTGTTCAATATTTTTTTCTGCTTTTCTATCAGCTTTGCACTTTGGTGGGCAAACAGGCCAACTCTGAAGTTCTATTATTAAATCTCTTTTCCAGTAAAACTTAGTGGAGCTTCTCATTTCCCAGGACATCACTACAAAAAGTTTTGAAACATACTAAATTCTAAATCCACAATAAGAGAAACCGTGTCTAAGGGCCATCTTTCCAGGTGATGTAAAGGTGATGCCATTTGAGCTGTCATGTACTCTGCTCCTTCTCTGGCATTTGTTTTGTTTTCTTTTGTGACTGAGAGCCTTACAGTTTCTGCAGATCTTCGAGAGTTCAGGCTCCATGACACTGTACGTCTATGTTGCTCGGAGAGTTAACTTAAAATATACAATCTCCAGACGGGAATGATTTAGCAAAATTAAAAGCAGACAAGGGGCAGGGAAGGCGGGAGGTGTCAAATGTTTTCTCTACCCACTATCAGTTTGATGTGGTAACCTTGTTCCTACCTAGTCCTCTGTCGTGCTGTCCACCATCCAACGCTAAAAGAGCCGACATGGTAACAGAATACACACGAAGAAAGATGTGTAGGCTCTTCTGTTTCCATTCTAACCCACCACAGAGAGTTTTAATTGTGGCTTGTTTCAACTTAATTTTGCTTCACCCTGGGGATGAAAGACACTAGTTTCAGTGTGACTCAAGAGGTACCATAAAATATGTTAGGACTTGCAAGAATTTTCTTAGCGTCCTCCAAAGAAAATCAGTATTTCTAATCGCTTGTTTTTGGAGTAAACTCTTTCCAAACAAAACCATGCCATATTAGTGGGCTGATACTAATGTTTCCAGTCCTGTGGCACACAGACTGATTTATTTTTCAGGAGCACTTGTAATTAAAATCTCATCTATGGTTAGGAACAAACCTAGTAAGAGAATTGCAAAGAAGTTACATCTAGGGAAGCAATGTCACACAGCAGACCTCTCCTTTAGTCTGTCTTGGGTGAAATATGGGGCAGAGCAATTCAGGAGTACTGGGAAGTTGAAGTACAAAAAGAGAATTTCCCAGTCACCCCAGATCTCGAGTCTGTATCATTCAGTACAGCCCACCCTGTCATCATTAGTGCTGATTCACAGTGGGATGGGGTGAATGAATGCAGAAACGGTTTGTGAGGAGACCATGAAGACCACCATTTTCTTCTCCATTGTTCTACCGCTCTCAGATCTTATGTTCATCTGAAAAGCCATAGGCAAGAGGTGATATCAATTATGCTGTGATCAGTGAATACAGATCCTGAATACAGCTAGAGTACTAGTGCAGATAAAATCCCTTGTATTCTTCTTGTTAGCACGTTGGATGCTTTTCTGAAGGATACAACCTATGAGTCTCAGTGGCACAGGAGAGATAAGATGTCCTTTGCCGTTCATTTTCTGCAAATAGTCTGTATTTACAGTACCATGCCAGTCGTTTCTGACTACCACTTAGGGCAATTTGCTTAGCCTAGCAGAATGTCTTGGAAACTACTGGCAATGATTTAGCCTCCAAAATTGGAACACATTTAGTAGAGACAGAAAGCCTATGAACAAATAGTGGGCATGTGCCAGAGTAAATAAGTGTGGTTCAAGAGCTGCGGTCAGAAATGTCTCTCAGTATGCAAGCAAAGCCTTTGCCAGCATTTGCCATGAAGCCATCACACAAAGCAGTTTTTCCCTCTCAGTAAGACAGACTCAATGAAAGAAGGAACCCAGACTCACAATCTCCTCGTGGGGCTGTCATCACAGGTCATACCAAAGGAGACCTGTACTGAGAGGACTTTTTCTCCAATTAGTCTTTCTTACTCAGCCTGCCAAACTTTCATGAAAAAAATAAATAAATAACTAAAAAGAACGAGACTCCCGAGGGAATAGTAGGCTGCGAGGGTTGGGCGAGGAGAGCTCCGCAGCACTCCACGCCCCTCCCAGGATCTCATAGTAAGCCACAACGTCGTTTTGCTTCACCACTTTTCCAAACCCAAGCTCTGGCCCGTACTGCATAACTCCTTCGAAGCACTTGGTGAGGCTACCATTCCCAAGAGAGATAGGGAGTCAAGGATAAGATTCCCTAACTGAAGACTGAAGGAGACAGACCTGTCCGGCGTCCACTCCAGGCTGGCTGCATTTCATTTAGAACTTAGCTCCTTGATCACACATTACTGGTAGCACTTGGCCTAGCATAGCATGCTCTCTGATGCAGTGTGCGTGCTTGCCCATTGAGCATAGAGTTCCGTTGTGTGTGATTTTTCTACTTCTGTGTAGACTGTGTAGTTTCATGGTGGCCACTGAAATTCAAGAAGGGATCTCTCATTTAAACAATTGAAGGAACCATAATCAATAGCCAGCAAGATTGATTCATTGTGGGATTTTTCCACTTTGTTAAAGCAGAGTCTCTTTTGTTTCTCCTGCTTCGTTTCATACCATGGGCTAGCTGGCCCTTAATGATCTGTATGAGTCTCCTGTCTCTTTATTAACTTTATTGCTGTAGAAATATTGAGATACCAGTTACACAGCAATACATCTGGCTTTATATTTTTAAACATGGTTTCCAGGGATTGAACTTGGGTTGTCAAGCTTGTGTGCCTATCCATGGAACCATTTCCCTGTCCCCAGTTAAATGAGGATTTGGAGCGTTGCCCAGTTGTTGGTGTACTAGCTGACGTCCCAGAGGACCTAGGATGGATTCCCAGCACCCACAATGGCTGCTCACAACAACTCCGGTTCCAAGGATTCCAATACCCTCATCTGGCCTCGTCAGAATGCACTGAATGCACAACACCCAGATATACACTCAGGCAAAACACTCATACATATAAAATAATAATACAATGAAAGGTAAATTGGATGTCTTTTTAAATTTTAAATAGATGTGACAGTTCTTCATGTCAAGAAGATTGAAGTTGATGAAATGGGCTGAGTGACCCGATAATTTAAATACAGTGTCATACACAGTGTGATACATAGAGTGATACAGTATGATTGATACACAGTGTAATACACACACAGTGTGATACACACACACAGTGTGATACATACACAGTGTGATTGAGACACACAGTGTGACACACAGTCTGATACGAAACATAATACAACAATACTCAGAGATGGAACAGTTTGCTTAGTGGCCAGTGCTAAGCAGAATATGTATCTCAGATGGAAGTAAATCTGGCTTAAGAGTTGGAAAAGAGAGTCATTATAGATTATGGTTTTGTGCTTATAGGTGCAATTCTGGACAAAGTGCTTACCCATATAGCTTCCTGCCTTGTCAGGTGGGGATACCATTCTATTGTATACATAATGTTAAGAGGAGTAGATGTGAGAATACCTAGGAGGGGTTGCAAAGTGCTTTCCATATCAGTATAAAATGCTCTTCTTGTAATTCATTTCAGTCTTCTTTATTGTTGTACAAATCTATACAGCCAGCAGTACTTTATCATTATCTATCTATGGATCTATTGATCTATCGATCTATCAATCTATCTAGCATCTATCTAATATCTATCTATCTATGTCTCATCTGTCTATTTATCTATCTTCTATCATATAT
Source organism: Rhynchomys soricoides (assembly GCA_019843965.1). Classification (NCBI taxonomy): domain Eukaryota; kingdom Metazoa; phylum Chordata; class Mammalia; order Rodentia; family Muridae; genus Rhynchomys; species Rhynchomys soricoides. The sequence goes on along the minus strand of JADRCH010000027.1, from coordinate 3,131,429 downwards.
CTGTCTGCTATCGATCAATCTATTATCTGTCTGTCTGTATGTCTACCTGTCTTCTATGTATTATCTGTCTATGTTTCTACCACCTATCTATTTTCATGTATCATTGATCTCTCTATCCTATATCTATCTACTATCTACCCATCTATTATCTGTCTGTCTGTCTGTCTTCTATGTATTATCTGTCCATGTTTCTCCCACCTATCTATTTTCATGTATCATTGATCTCTCTATCCTATATTCATCCACTGCCCTATCAAGCAGCAATGACACTCATTCAAAACGATGCCGCATTTTATTTTGTAATACTCTCCTTCTGGGAACTAATGCTAACGAATAAATAACCCTTGTCGATATGTAAGTATAAGAACTGAAATGATTAGCCAGATGTGGTAGCTCATGCCTTGGGAGGCAGAGGCAGGCAGATCTCTGAGTTCTTGGTCAGCCTGGTCTACAGAGTGAGTTCCAGGATAGCCAGGGCTATACAGAGAAACCCTGCCTCAGAAAACAAAACCAACCTCTTCCCCAGAATAGAACCGAAGTGATAAAAAAGAGAAAATGGAGGGATCAAAATGGGAAGATGCAATAGAATGCATGCCCATCCACTGTCTTTCAAGTTGGATTGAATAGTAACTGACCAGTGGATGTATGAGCACTCAGAGCCAACTCAATGCTCACACTGATATCTAGGTCCTCTTATGTCACTTCACTTATTTTGCTGCCGCCCAAATCACCCCTCAATTCCACCTCACAATAAGGCAAACACATTTCCCTTTCAGTTTTCTAGTCCCTTTAATTTTACCTGGACTTTCTTGCTGTGTCCTTTTGTGCTGGTTCTAGCTTATGTAATAATTTTGCCTGGCTAGCTTCTAGGAAAGCTCTGCAATCACAGAGCTGTTTGTTTGATTCCTTCTGACAATCACAAAAGCCAGGATGATATACATTCAAAATGCACAGGCATAAAACAAAGCAATACCAAAGCAGCAAATTACTGCAGGACCAAAAGGTGCCACGGGGCATGCATCATTCCCACCCAAGGTTCCTAGACATTCTGCTGGGGTGTCTTGCTGCATTTTCTCCCCTCCCCCACTAACCTCAATAGCTCAGGGTAAAACAAGCCTTGGTGAAGGATGGAGAAATGAGTCTTGCAAAAATAGTCAATTCTCTTCAAAGTAGTTTGAATTTTTGCTCTTTCTCAGTTGGTGATTTTCCTTACCCCACTGACCATTTTAGAAAAATTTCATTGAGAATTTCATATTAGCAAACACTTAACAAGTCTGATACAATACGGCAGACTCAAAACCTAGCTATCATCACTTTCATATCTCAGCCATATTCTGGATCATGTTTTAAAAATTTATTAACAATTTTATTTGCTTCAGAATTACTTAAAGGTATATGTAGAAGATGAAGAAAAATTGATGTTATAGATGTTATTGATGAAAGGGACACACCAGATTAGCTAGGACAGAGTAAGGCTGTTGATTTGGTTAAGAGTGGAGAAAGTTCAAATACACACACACACACACACACACACACACATTGATCTAATAGGCCTCCAGGTGAATTTTTAAAATTAAATGTATGTATGCATATATTATCTGTGTCTGTCTTTCTGTCTGTCTGTCTGTGTCACAACATACATCTGGAGGTTATGGCTTCGGGGCATACATTTTGGAGCATTGACTTTCACATTCTATTTCCTTGAATCAGGGTCTTTCTTGCTTCTGTTGTCCTGCTGTAGACTAGCCGGCCTGGGAGATTCCCAGTGATTATCCTGTGTCAGTCTCCTAACTTGCCAGAGAAAGACTGATGTCACAGATGCACACCAACACAGGCGGCTCTTTCTTTTTTATGTGAGTTCCAGGGATTGGATTTCCATCACCAGGCTTGTTTGTATATGGCCCCAGATGAAGTTACCTTCCCCTATATATTTTTTTGTCGCTTTATTCTGCAATGCTTATGCTTAGAATATTTTACTATAATTTGGGGGGAAAAAAAGCTCCATGAGCTATTTCAGAGGCCCGAGGAGAAAAATGAAGGACGGTGTAAATCCAATGGACCCACCTTTCTGACTTGTGTTGTGGCCAGGGAATCTGGACACTGTCAAGGCTTTGTGACCCACACTCCAAAGTGACTTTGTTATAGGAAAGGAGTTAATTTTTTCCCTCTTTGTAACCTTGTGAAATTTCCACATTAAAAAGCAATCACATCTTTCAAGCTAGAAATGATTGTGTTTGGCACCACAGCCTCTGGTGTAATGGCTTGTGCTTGTTTTCACTAAAGCAAAATCAGCTTTCAAAATAAATCATCTGTAACTACATTCTACTCCCCAAATCGTATAATCCTATTAACGGGGTTTCACTTTTTCCCCATCGTCACTGGTCTGACGAGACCAACTGAGTGTGGAGGCAGAGGCTGTACAGGATTTGGCTGTGATGAGGAGAGCTACTCAGCTGTGGACGTGTGAGAGCTCACCGCACCTTACAAATTCACACCCGTGCCTCCCCTTACCTCATGGGCTTTGTGGGGAACAGTTATGGAGTCCCTCAACAACTCAAGCCACTCAAGAAATAGCCCATGCTGGCACATAGGCAGCCTGGTAGGTTACTGTGCTTGTCATAATGAGTAAAGCCTCAGTCAAGATCAAACACGCAGATCCACTAAGAATGTGTCCTGCCTGGCTGCATGGGATCTTTTCCCGAAGTAGAAATTATATGGCAAAACCTACAAAAGCATTTTCTTGTCAATTTGGAGTTCTCGGGAGAGTGTGCCTTTTCCTTGGTGATGAAAAGAAGAAAAAGAAAACCACCTTGCAGCCACAAATAGTATGTCTTTCTTTTGCCAGTAGAGAGAGTTTCTAGAAAATATTTAGGGGAATTTCCAGCCAATATGTCTTCACCTTTGTGCCTTGTAAATGGCCTGGCATGGTTGAACTTGTGTTTATCAGCCAGGCCACTCGTTAACAGTTCACAAGTGTGATGACCTTATCAAAGTGATCAGCTGAAGCAATTGTGGTACATTTGTAATCCTTCAAATTAAATGACAGGTCCCAAGCGTTGTGAGTCGGCACCACATTCTGTGGTGGACAAGCTGGTCTCTTTTGGGTAGAAATTTACAGATAACCCACCTCTGCTCCCCAGGCAGTACTCTTCACACTGGAGATAGCCCTGTCCATGAGCCAGCATCTTCTGACATCCCACTGATGTCTACGCTGAAGGGCAAATCTGTTTTTCAAGATCAACGCAAACTTAGCAACAGCCTTTTCCTCCATCTAAGTTTGCAGGCTTCTTGTGTATCAGCTGTTCTCAGTCAATTAGTAAGTAACTCTCACTCTAGGGTTGAGCCCTGTGTTTGAATTCTATCTCTGCCATTTATTAGACTAATATGTTTGACCAAGATATTCAACCTCAGTAAGATGTAATTTATCAATTTACTGACAAAGTACAATAAGATTACCTAGTTTAGGCCAACAAGATGGTCAGTGGGTAAAGACACTTGCTGCCTAGCCTGTTGATTTTGGTCCCTGGGACCCACTTTGTGGAAAGAGAGAACCAGTTCTACAAAGTTGTCCTCTAACTTTCTCATGCCCATCAAGGCAAGAGCGTGCCCCATCTCTATCTAAATAAGCAAACAAATGTCACAAAGATCCCCTGTTTTAAAGGATTGTTGATATGATCAGATATTAATTGTAAATTACAGAATGTGGCTGCTATTTCCCCCTGGGAATAACCATGGGACTGCTATGCACGAAATGAATTCTACATAAACGCACAGTAACAAGTGGAAATAATTTCATAATCTCAAGTCTCTGAAAACATATCTCTTAAATGTTTATTATAACAATGGGGTAGTAAGAGGATCCTGTATGCTTAGCATGTGCTCCCTTTGAATCCCGAGATGTAGAATGATTCTGTGTGCTCCATGTTCTGCTGCCGATGAAGCAGCAGTGACAGCTCCTTGATTTCCAAGTCCACAGAGGAGCAGCAGTGTCCCTGGGAAGTGACTGGCATCTGAAGCAGGTTTAGGTAAACTGGCAGCTATCATAGCACTTGGGTGAATGATAACTGGCATCTATAAGGTTCCATTGTTGAAAAGTTTATGGCCATTATTTCATCTTGTGGAAAGCACAACTTTCGTTCGAGCAAGCACATTGCTCTTTCTAGAAAAAGAATGGAAGTCATGGAGATAGCTTGAAGGCCCCCTGCGGACACAAGACACCCACTCATCATGAAGTAGCCATAGACAATGTGGAGAGTTTAATTCTTTTTAAAGAAAATTAAGTGTTGCTTTCTTAGGATATCATACTTCTGTATCTAATTTTATTGAACTAATACACAATTACATGTAAAGTGATGGCTACAACTCGCCTTCTATAGTCATTTATAAGCACAGTCTCACTTCTGTTCTTTCCCAAAGATAGAGAACTATTCATCTGTACTGCCATGCTGTCGAGGTCTAAGACATTCAAACATTTTAAAAATGGTTCTATTTAATTGGAGATGTGAGCAACCAAATGCTTACTTTTATGTAAAAATGGTTAAATTTTATATTAAACTTGTTAAATTATTTCCTATGACAAATTAGGTCATTTTAGGGTCCTCATTAATTGTATATTTTTCATCTCCGATTGGGCTAGGCATGAAATTAATTCACACAAATCGTCAGTGTACCAGTTTGGTTATTTACTTATACTTTCAAACAACATTGTGTATTGTTAATATTATTAATGTTTATTGGGATATATTTTATATTTCACAAAGATTATTATCGTAAATCTACAACTCACTATTTTAAAAAGTAAGTTTATAGAGTTGTACTTGTCAGCTACAATTCAGGCAGGTTGAACAATTATTGACCCTAAGATTTAAATTATTTGGAAAGAGACTCAGGGATGTGCAGCTAAAATGAGAGTGTAAGTCAAACAAGTTCATCATTTACAGTTGTATTACTAACACATACCACACACACACAGTGACAAAGTCATTTGTGTATGAGTCTGTCTTCATAGCAGCCCCTGAGTTCTTTGGTTGGGGGCAGAGAGGGGAATCTTGCAGAAGCAAATGCATTAGCAGCATTTTTTAAAAAAATGTATTCACTGTACATCCAGATTGTGCTGCTTCCTCTCCCAGTCCTCCTCTCTCACAAACTCTTTCCTCCCATTCTCTTTCCCTTCTCCACTGAGAGAGTGGACCCCCCACCAAGCCTCCCACCCTGTCGAGTCTGCAGAGCTAGGCGCATCCTCTCCTCCTGAGGCCAGAGAAGGCAGCCCAGTTAGGGGAACGGATTCCACAGTCAGGCAACAGATTAGGGACACCCCCCCCCCAACTAGTTGTTAGGGGGCTCACATGAAGACCAAGTTACACATTTGCCCATAAGTGTGGTGGACATAGGTCCAGTCCGTATATACTCTTTGGTTGGTGGTTCAGTCTCTGGGCTCCCCAAGGGTCCAGGTTAGTTGACTCTGTCGGTGTTCCTGTGGAGTTCCTATCCCTTTCTGGGCCCACAATCCTTTCCCCAGCAGTGGTAACAACATTTCTTGTAGTAACAACATTTGAGAATGTCACCTCAGTGGATGGTAGAGCCAGTACTGAGTGTCTCCAAACAGTGTTTAAGTAAATAAATCAGGGCTGCCAGCAAAAACCTTGTGTCTCAGGCCTTTTTTTTCCAAGGGGTGTGTCAGGAAGGGGCCCTGTTTTTAGTCTGGTAAAAAAGAACAAATGTTCCACAAACCACTAAATCATCCGGTCCTCTTTAGAAGATTGTATCTGGATACCTTCAGACAAAAGCCAGAACCTGAACTCCGAATTTATGGAGTTAATTCAACTTTGAGCTGGAGTGAGCAAGGATCTTACTCCATTAACCTTGGGCAGACAACTGTGCTTGTATCATGGTCTGGAATCTTGCCCTTAAAACCCACAATTGCTGGATATTACATGATCACTGCCTGCTAACAATCACTCCCATGTGGTAGGATGACATTCTTTTCCTGCTCATATAGTGTGACTGTTTCCCTAGGGCACAGGTGCCATCCAAAGAAAGTCATGTCTTCCAGAGGAAGGCCCTTTTTTTTTTTCTTTTCAGAGTTTTTCCAAGTGGCTATGACTTACTTTATTGCCTTTGGATGCTCACTAATGTTTTCTGGCCTGAGCAGGAATATCTAAAAGAAAACCAAAAGGGGAGATAAGGGCTTTTAATACATTGTGGGTATGGCCAGGCTCAAGACAAAGATAAAAATCATGTAATAAACCTTCCATTCATGAGAAGGATGTTTTGATAAAGATCTCATTCTGTCTCTTTCTTGATGATGATGATGATGATGACGATGACGACAACGATGGCGCTGATGAGGACAACTGTAGGGATTAAACTTAAGACCTTTCCTATGCTAATTGCTTCCTAAACTGATACTTCAATCCCCTAGATGGGATCCTCTTAATCTGACCACCTAAAATCCTCATAGCACAAAAACATGACAGTGATTTGCTGGCTGATCTGTATGAAGCAGAACACTGGTGAGTTGAGGTGAGCTAATGAATCTTAGAGTCTTTGACTATATTTGCAGCACACTGTCTCAGTTTGGGTTTTACTGCTGTGAACAGACACCATGACTAAGGCAACTCTTATAAAAACAACAATTAACTGGGGTTGGCTTCCAGGTTCAGAGGTTCGGTCCATTATCATCAAGGCAGGAGGATGACAGCGTCCAGGCAGGCATGGTGCAGCAGGAGCTGAAAATTCTACATCTTCATCCAAAGGCAACAGGAAAAGACTCACTTCCAGGCTAGGAAGCTAGGAAGATGGGCTTAAAGCCCACACCCACAGTGACACACCTACTCCAAGGCTACACCTCCAAATAGTGCCACTCCCTGGGCCAAACATATTCAAACCACTATAATATACTATCATAGAACATTTCTGAATTCTTATTGCATATATCTCTGTGACACAGTGACACATTTACATGTGGCATACAACTGTATTTGACATAACATATTATCCAGTTATGGTCATATGCTTATGTGGCTTTGTTTTGTTTTCTTATTAAGCTGAGAAATCATATGTATAGGACTCATGGAGGCTCCAGCTTCTAGCCTAGAGATTATGTGAAGAGACGGTAGACATAAAGAATATATGTGAAAGACATGATGCTAAAGGTAGCCAAAATTCTAGAGCTGGGGATTCTTTATGTCAATGTCATTAGGTGAAAAGGGATTAATCTTCCAACTTTGGCTAGCTCAAGCCACCAGACACACAGCTTTTGTATGTTTCTCTTCCTTTGGGGAACCTGTATCAACTATAATGTAAGATCTATAATTACAGATGTTAATGTAAAATCAAACTGACTAAAATTCTTAAAAACTACCTTGCCTTTAAAAATCAGTACAGAGAGCTAAGGACCCTGTTAGAGACTTTCCTTTTAGAAGAATCTTGTAGATATTTTGGACAATTTCCTTTTGTGGTCATTACAGACCAGCACCCAGAGAGGTCCTATTCGATGTCAGCATATCTAATATCTATAAGTGACATAAAAGCTTGTGTGTCCAGGTAACATTAAGCTAAAAGATTAACGCTTCCATTAAAAGGAATAATATTGAGTATTTACTGACTCTTAGCTACTAAGATATCCTTTAAAGAGGTTTTAAATCTCATTTCATGTATAGTACACTGGATGAGGCTATTTATTCTTATGGGTGTTCATCACTGTAGTGGCTTGGGATTCTTGAGTTCCAGATAATTATAGACAACCCAGCTCTACTGGATTTGTGTTTAACAGGTATATTAAAAACTTCGTTGCATGTATCCTACCATACAACATATAACCTACCTACATACTGCTATCATTTTGAACCCAAAAGTCTCAGAGTACCATGTCAGGTAGCCTTTTTGTTAATCCTTATTATATTTCAATATAGTGACAGCATCATGATATTAATTATAGATATTAGGCATTAGCAGCAAAGAGAAGCTATATTCTTCATAGGTCAAGCATCATAATCATTCTTAACATGTACTAAGTTCGTATCAGAATGTAAAAGAAAAGAGAAAGGAGTATTTACATATTTAAAGTTCGTGTATTCTTTGGTATTACAGCTTATATTGGGATAGAAGAGTATTTAAGTATTTAACGTTCATGTACTCTTAAGAATTACAGCTTATGTTAGGTAGGATAATTCTAGGTGTTAATGTGATGCTGGTTGTTGTCACAAGCGGATGGTGAGACACAGAGGTGATTACATACAACAAAAATGTCCGTCTTGCCTGTAAAATATTCCAAGTTACTTACTGTAAATGGGAGAGTGGAGATATCGAAACGGACCCAGTCACTCAGCATTCACCATACGTCACTGTGATCATCTATAGAGATGGGAAGAAAATCGAATAGTGTTAAACGTTTGAGAGGTTTATGTGCAGGCCCTTGAGTGAGACCCACCACTTATGTTCCTTACCCATGTAACTAGACTTTAGGTGCACGACACTGTGAGCATACAGAGCAAGGCTCAGAAGATATATCCCCAACAAGCTGTCCAGTTTGCTATAACAGTGAACCACGTAAAGGAAAGCACACATTGGTGGAAACAGACAGTTGCCACTGTCATATACTTAGGAAGTGTTTTTCTTATCGCACGCTTTCACCAGTCTTGTCCTCTGCTACTGGGGTCACCAAGGTGATGATTTGATGTCAGAGTGGCCTGGACTGTGACGAACAGCAGCAGCACACACGGTGTCATGGTTTGCATATGTTTGCTCCTGAACCAATTTCAGCTACTTAAGTCTGAGTTTTCTCAGCTTTAGTCTGTGCTAATTTGATGCCTGGTCTATGTAACTATGATTCAAGCTCAGCCTAGTGACTGATATTCCTAAGACTTCATCATCAACTCCCCAGTGGTTTGTATGTATTCCTATCTATATTGTGCTGTGGATCCTGTTTTATTTGTTGGGAATCCTTGAGACTCCTTAACAAACAACTGCCTTGTAAGAAAAAGGAAAGTAAACACTCTACTTTTTGTAGAGTTTTTTTTGTTTTTTGTTTGTTTGTTTGTTTTAATTGTTTATTGCTGAATGGTCTTTTTGGAACTTAGAAATCATTCTTCATATTTTTTTAAAAAATGATTATTTCCTAAATCTGTTTCATCCATTTTTTTCTAACATATCTTCTGAGGGTAAAAAGATCTCTTGACTGGACCTAGAACTTCTGCTTTGATTCTAACCAAAGGCCAAAATGAGGGGGGAGGGTTTGATAGAATGCTGGTCAGTTAGGTAAGTGTGTCCTGGAGAAAAGATGAACCAGTTTCAGCTGTAAATGACCACAATTAACACATAATTAACATCTTGCACTTGTTAGCTGTGATGCTTGATTTTATGTATCAATTTTCCCAAGCCCTGCTAATATTAAGACATTATTGTTGGATGTCTCTATGGCTCTTCCTAGATGAGGTTAGCATGTGGTTAGATGAGGTTAATATACACATACATATGCACACAAATGTGTATATCTATATCTATGTCTGTCTATCTATCTATCTATCTATCTATCTATCTATCTATCTATCTTTGCAGAGACCCCCAACTAATGCATGAATCTCTGCAACACACAAAAATAAAAGAATTAAGAGATGAGTTTTCTACAGTTATCTTTTCACTGAATCCTTGAGATCACCTCTGGAGGACAGTGTACATTATTGCTGATTTATGCATGATGAAACTCAGAGAGGGCTCAGGAACATTCCTATAGAGTACCAGTAATAATTGACAGTGCTGTGAACGGGCAATGTTTGTGTGACTCCAGGTCTGTGTTTGTCACCACTTACGTGTCTTGCCAGGGAGTATATCCTCAAAGTTTTCATTTTCCATGTATCCTCCACACATTAAAAAACAAACAAACAAAACAAAAAACCCTTCCGTCTTCCACTAGTATGCTTGGAAAATAAATGTTACAATAAATAAGAATAGGCACATCAAGATATGTTCCTCCCATCAAATTATATATGCCGAAGAAAGAACTGGCTTCTTAGAATCCGGAGCACATTTCCCACCAGATGAGCCAAGGTTTGCAGCTTCAACCACAGCACTTGACAGCATCGCTTAATAAAAAGATTTAAATCCACCTACAATGTTATACTCAAAAACAGACTACCACATCCTGCAAAAGCAAAGCAGTATGAGCGAAGTGCTAATGTAACTGTTCCCTGACTGGGGTATATTGATTCTGCATGAGCCTTTTGATCTCCTTATGCTGGTTCATTAGGATTGGGATGGTTAACTTGAGTTAGGCTTAATTGGCACTTCGGACAGAAATTTGGGAGTCTCCGCAGGAAGAATAAATGGTGCAAGCTAGCCGTAGCAAAAATTTAAACCTATTTTAAGCTTATTTTCATTTAGCATTCAAAAATCTAGGTGAAGTCAGAGAGATGTGGCATTGTGCGTGGTTTTAGGACATTTTCACAACAATGGGGGTGATAGTAGTGCCAACCTGGGGTTATTGTGAAGATTAAATGACAGCAGTCTACTAAGTAAAGACCAAGCAACAGGAAGTACTTGCCTTTCCGTGTGTGTGTGTGTGTGTGTGTGTGTGTGTGTGTGTGTGTAGAGAGAGAGAGAGAGAGACAAAGACAGAGAGAGACAGAGAGAAACAAAAGGAGAAAGAAAGCTAGAACTTGGTCTCTTCTTAAATCTCTACCTTAATTTACTTCCAGCAGTTGCTGTCTTTAAACATAGCTTGCAGTGTCAACAGATGCATTTTATGGAGTTATAATTAAATTCATAATATTCTCAGAGATAGTGTGCTGTTTTTCATCATCATGGTTTATTATATATGCAATCATTCAGCACACAGCTTTATTTTGCATGGATCTGATATGTGGTGAATATTTTCAAAGTCAAGCCCAACTTAAGTTTTTTGAGGTAATGCCCAAACAAGAGAAGCTTAGGTTTTGGGCAAGGTTACTCTCAGAGAGAGAGACACTGACTTCATCTCCCATGGCGTAGTGATGGCACATATTTGGATGGAAGATGGGTGCTTCTTTCAGAGAGGACTGGAAGTTGAAGTGGTTTAAATCTTGAAAATGTTGGCTTACTGGGATGGATATTTTGAGCCATCTTGCATGATTAAGGCTTTTGTGAAATACTAACACTCCTTTCTTTTCTGTCCACCATTTTCCCTCTAATTAAAACGTATCCAGGACTGTGAGTGCCCATTAAGGCTGAATTGGAAATCTGAAGTCAATGCTCAGCTGAATGCAACTTTGTTTCTTCTCCCATTTTTTACTATGTCATCTACTTTTTGCCTCTTTGCATTCCAAGCATCTGACAGGTGGTGGGAGTCCCTATCTTGGGGAATTAAGCATCTATTCTAAAGTTTAATTCCTACATTATTCATTTGATTCTGACACTTGGGGGTCATTTTGCTGACCACCAAAGACTGAAGACTCAGAACAGCCCTAAGGGAGGAGCGAGGCTGAGGCTTCTTAGAAGTAGAAGTTTGGAAAAAAATTCCCAATCTTAGAAGAGTTGTTTTTTGTTTTTTGTTTTTCTCAAAGCTTAGAAATAACAGGCTGCCTGAGAGTTTGGGGGTGGCTGGGGTGGAGTAGAATCTGTACTGTGGGACAGAGCCACCTGCATCTCCCCACAGAATAATTTGGAAAGCTTTTCTCCACTTCTTCTCTTGGCAGGACATTAGTCATTATAATAAAGGTCTGTTATTTACCAGACCTGTTTAGACAAATAATCTGGAAGTGACAGGAGGAAATCTGCAATAACTTACAATCAGCTCTTCGTTTGGAACTGTTTGGATTTTTCACAGTATGCCTGAAATGAGTAATGTTTATATGAAGTTCAAGACTTCCACAAGCAACCCTGCCCTCCTGAGTGTGACAGCTTGCTCCTGGCATTCTGAAACACAGGCCTGATGTTCCACATTGTGCTAGAGGCTCAGCATCTGGGCAGTAGGTATTTGGCAGTATGAAGGGGTTATGGGGAAAGAATCATCTGTGGGAAAAGGACTGCTTTCTGCATAGCTAACATTTCTATTACATTAGCATTAATATGGGAGGATCCAGATCTATTCAAGGAATTTGGGGCAATGGATAAGTAAAAATCCTGATCTAATACTAAGGTAAGATAAACTGATCTCACTGAGAATTGAAGCCATACCAAGAAGCACAAAACAACTGTGAAACTTGCTCTAATAACCATGGGCTGTATGGGAGAAAGGGGACGTCAGTAAACCTTTTCATTCATCAAAACCATTTATGCAACGCATCCAAAGAGCCAGACAGTGATCCAGGTGAGGCAGGTCATGAAGAAGATAGTTCAAAAGAGCTGAAATTGGGAGGGGTCTTGAAACATAAACATAAAATAGATTAGAGAAAGGACAATGAGAGAAATTAAACATTTATGAAATAAAAGGGCAGTAGGCAATGCTTGAGACAATGTCGACAGAAAAAGCCTCCCGTTAGGTGGTAACATTTTATCTTTCGGATGACAGGAAAGATCCATCTCTAAGGACAGTTGGAAGAAGAGTCTTGGTCTTTAGTGCCTGATTCTGAGCTACAGTTAAGAGATGCTTCATAATTACTAGTTCTGTGGGGTGGCTATGCTTACAAGATGAAATGGAGAGTGTTGGTTTTATTTTGGTTTGAGACAGGGTCTCATTATGTTGCTCTAGCTGTCCTGGATCATATGCAGACCATGCTGGGCTAGTCTACAACACACAGAGATCCTGCTGCCTCTGCTTCCCAAGGCCTGTTGTCATGCCAGTCCTGAAAGGAATGACTTGAAGGTCTTGGTTAATATCTTCCTGGCAGATATAGGGTAAGCAACATGCTCACAACTTATTCATGTAGAAAAAGAAACAGAAGTTGATTTGGACTGTCACTGATCTCACTGACACTGATCCACAGGAGCACCTTCAGAGTTTGCTTCTTCCAAAGAGTTTCTGTTCTTCTCATCTCTAGAGGAAGAGGAAGTGATTTGTAGTGTTTACTTTTCATTAATATGTGAAATGAACCTTTCTTGTGACAGTTAACATCTCTGTCTCTTTCTGTCTCTCTGTCTCCATGAATTTGTGTGTGTGTTTCATAAACATGCATGCTTGTATAAGTAACAGCCTTGCATCTCTGAAATCTGACTTGGGCCCCAGCTTCCTTCCCTTGCCTCCTGCCATTCACTCTTGTGTCAGTTGAGATGTGCCAGAACCCCTGCTCTAACTGTTCCCAGGTCTGCGCTTGGGGCTATGGAGTCAGGGCCAACTTTTCTATTGGCTATACTACTGGAAGCTCTTTCTCTCTCTTGCTACTCTGTGAAAGTAAGACTTTGTTTGAGGGTATCTGGCTCCCATTTTTAAGAAGCCATTGTGAAGGGCTTTCATTATTGCTCTCAGAACTGGCCCACCCAAAAAGGCTCTGCATCAGTGGAAACTCTGCCCCTAAATGGAGAGTGGTGTATTATTTCAGATAGGTCATTAACCAAAAGACTGAAATTCTCCTTACAGTGCTATCTTGGGCGGAATGTCACTTTAGTCTGTGTTTATTTGTAAACAGCCTTAGGCTCTGAAGTAAAAGAAAGCCTTGTACCCATTAGACTGGGGTTCGCACCCACACACCCTTCAAGGTTTCTTGGGAAAGATCTTGCTGTGTTTCCAGGAACAGACCACAATTACTGCTTTTGGACTAGTTGATTTTGGACTGCCTTCCCATAAGTCATTGTGTGTTTCAGGAAAAGATCTCATTTTGTTTAACTTTTTTTTTTCTAATGAGAGAGAAGTAAATAAGTGAATAATTGGATGAATAAATGGAATGACAGTTCTAGGAAGCAATTCTCTCCTAATAAAATCTTTTGAAAATAAGTCATAAAAAGGAGAAGAAACAAATTGTCTGATCGCCTTAATTCATACAGAGGAGACATGCTAATGTTATCAAGATACTAGCTATAAACATAAGCATAAACATTCAAATTAATATTCAAGAGGATAAATATAAACACCAAATTCTGGCTGCGAGCCACCTGAAAATATAACTAAATTATGTACATTCAGTATTTTCAAGAAGGTGATCTTTCTTGTCACCATACTCAGCAACATAAAATACTTTGTGATGAACATTAAACTTATCAGACCATGATTATATCTCTGCAAATATTTATATCTCCCACTGTCTTTTAAATTTTCATGTTGAAAAAATCACATCCCTTTGATCTCCTGTTTATATGCCCTTGCTTTGAGAAGACTCATGTATTTGGGGTTGTTAACACAGCCTGGGACTCTGACTCTTCAATGAGATTCGGTGAAGCGTGTGTGACTCACCGCAGCAATCTCCCAGGTTAGGAAGACAATTGGGCCAGATTTGAAATGCCCAGCTCTACGGGGCACCAAGCATTGGTCAAAGAGGAGCTGAACAACCAGGTCTGTGCATCAGCTCCATGACGAGAGGTGAATAGGCAGGTGACCAGAGCTGTGACCTTACTGCCCGTCAGCTATGCATTGTCCACTACGATTTCTTCTGGGCACATTCATGCACCCAGGATTTAAAAGCATACACCAGTGTTGTTCATTGCTGGCAGATTATGGGATTAGCTGGGATTTAAAAAAAAAAAAAAAAAAAAAAGGAAAGGAAAGGAAAGGAAGGGAAGGTCATCAGATCTGCTGACACCAGTTCCAATTTAGGCTTTAAAACGGTAACAACTTCTAGGCTTTTAAACAAGCCTATCACTAACTTTTTCTTTTTCAAGGCTAAAGTGATCTTTTCAAGGGCTTCCAGGAACTGGAAGGCAATGATGTTGCCAGTTCCTAAGTTCCCACAATAAGTAGATCACCAAGTTTCAGTTCTCTTGTCTTAAAACTATATCGTAGGTAATAATCTCTTCTTATGTCTGCTCAGATAAACTAATAAAGCTTGAAATACTATCCAGAATCTAGCGAACTCTCAATAAATGAAGGTGATTATTATTAACAAAAAGTATTTGATGCTTTTTCATTCATTTGCTCCTGTTTTGTTTAGAAGTTGAACTTGGTCCTATGTAGTTGTTTCAGATCATTCTATAACTAGATAAATAAATATATTTGTCCATCCATCCATCCATCCATCCATCCATCCATCCATCCAGGCAATAAGTGTCTAATGGATACCCATTTCATTTATTTTGTGCCAGAAACAGACTCAGCTGTTCCATATTCCCCATCAACAAAGCCATATAATATCCCTGCTCACATTGTCTTTAATCACGTGGAAGCAGTAACAATAAATTAAGATAGGTAAAAGGTGAAGTATTGGGCAATAATACATGATTTGAGGGGTTAAAAACAAGAGGACAAAGACCACCAGTCAGAAATGAGACTTGCTTCTGATTGTGTGGTTAGAAAAAGAAGTGAGTTTTGATGATCCAGTGGGACAATTGATGATCTAGGAACAGAGGATTCAAGGTTAAGGCTACAGTAACAGCCAGCACTTTGAGATGGGAAGGATCTTTGAGTTTTCAAGAAAATCAAGATAGTCCAAGGTTCTCTTGTGGTTGTTCACTTCTGGTCCAGCCTCTCACTGGGCTTCTTGCTTTGGTTCTTATTACAGTCAACACTTAAGCAGCAACCAGGTAACTCTGTAAACAACAAATCAGAGCATGTTCTTTTCCAGATCACAAACCTATAATGGCCTCCCATTTCCCTTAGGAGAACATCTAGAATCGTCATGTGGTTTTGGAGAGATACCCTAGCTCATCTGGGTCCTGACAATTTTTGCAACCACCATGCTTAGGTAGGCTGTTCAATTCAAGAGGGAGAGAAATGGCTGTGGTAAGGTATTGGTTGGAGAATTTTGTAGTAGATAGAGAATTAAAGATATGAGTGGTACTTTTGGGTGGAGCAAGATGACTGTAAGATGTGTTTATGGAAAATGCTAAAAGGTCTCATTTGTGGATTGGTTACAGAATCAGGATTTATGTGTCTTCAGCTTCTCTAAGTTTTCAATGGTTGCTAAAGGCTTCTCCTGGTTTGAATCTCCTGTTTCCCTGGAGATACTTTTGTTGTTGTTGTTGTTTTGTTTTGTTTTGTTTTGCTTTGTTCAGACAGGGTCTCACTAGGTAGCTCTGGCTGTCTCAGCACTCATTATGTAGACCAGGCTGGCCTCCAACTCACAGAGATCCACCTGCTTCTGTCTCTCAAGTGCTGGGATTAAAGAGGTACAACACTGTGTCTAGCTCTGGGGACACTTGTTTTGGTAGCAAAGTAGAAAGTAACAGATGTAAAACTTAATTTAAAAATGATCAATATTTTCCATGAAATGTTATCCCATCGTGTTCTCAAAATTGCAGCCCCATTTCTAGAATTGTGGTGAAAAACTAGTGGTGTGCGGTGGACATTCTACTAGGGGTAGGGATTCTGCTAGTGTATTATCCACGACCCTGATAGGAGAGGGTGGGAAGAAAAAGTGGCGAAGGTCAATTACTATCTAAAAGTCTTAATTGCGCTAACCATTAGACAGCACTTCCCTTTTGTAGTGAGACTTGCTCCATAGAGCTTTGGAATATGTTTAAATTTACTATTTGTGCCACAGACCTCTAAGTTTGAAACAATTAAGTGATGAGAATGCTCTTTGCTAGCAACAGACGCCTTGCTCCTGCGCATGGCCTGTAAGACGTCTTGCAGTCCGCTTCTGCGCATGGCCTGACGGCGACATGCAGTCTGCCTCCCAATTCCGCTTCATCCATATCAATCTCACTGCCATGTCTAGGATGGGCTTGCTTGAGTGTTTGGCAGCAAATTAAACATTTTACCTCGTCTCTGGTGTGCCAAAAGGCTGACTCACTTAACTTGTCTAAAACCTGTTTGAATTCTACCCAGAGTCCTATCTTGATCCTTCTATTCAACTTTGGTCCCAACCTCTAAGCTCCGTCCTGCTCCTGGTCTCTTTAATCAGTACCGCACTGTCTACGGCACATAGCACAAATGACTCCGTAGTTGAACTGGGCATTCCGTTTGATCATTGTCTCAACAGGTGTAAGCTCCACCAGAGCAAAGGTTTTTCACTTATTTGCTGACATAGCCCAGTCACGCAGGACAATACCTTGGAATACTTGACATTCAATAGGTATTTGTTGAATGACTGGATGAACTTAATTTTTGCTATAACGTGATGATTTGATGGGTGGCAGAATGAAAGAAGCCTCAAGATAAGGACCTGAGCTGTGTATCCACTGCCAATTCAGACAAATATAATATGTATACATATTATATTTCTATGAGTCAGTGCTCCTATAGGCTGATTAAAGCCTTGTGGGAAGGAAAAAGTGCCCAAGGACAATGTTTTGAGCTTCATAACCTTAAATAGATGGAAGCTGTGGCCAACCCCCAAGCTCTGGGACAGCTTTCTAAACGAGGAAATAATTCCCCCGCAGAGAAGAAGCTTCTAAAACAAGTTCATCAAAGGAAGCTGACACCTCCATTGCCTCTGACCCCTCCCCTTTTGGAGCAGAGCCAGAGTCCTAGGAGATGAGGCTGGAAAAATAGTGGAGCTAATAAAAAGCCAAGTCACAAGGCAACTCTGTTTTGTGGCCTAATAGCAGGGTGTGATGCCGTTGGGGAGGATATTTCCCTGCCCTCCCACATCAGTTGGGGACTATTGGTATGTCAAGGAAAAATGACCTCATAGGAAAATAGCCGAGCAGTTGTTCCAAGAATATTTTCTGGTCGCTGCATCTTAAAGAGGACTGGAGGTCATTTGTATAGTCCCACAGGATTCCGCCCCGGTGTCACGGTGGTAGCAAGAAGTCATGGCTAAGCATGGAAGGATTTGGAAGGAACTGCAACAGTCGTGCTCACATCTGTAGCTTTGCTAGTGTTCTGAGGAAATTCCTACTAGGTCTCACTTACTGCTCATCCTCATAGGAAGAAAGTCAATCCTTGTTCCACGTAGGCTTTCCTACACAGGGAAGCCATTCTGAGCACCGTGCCCCACAGTCCCTGCCTCTCCATTAATACTCTGCTGTAGAGGGAATGAATGCCCCCGGAGGGGCTGACTAGGATTCCTGGTCACTAGGCAAGAAGAATAATCCAACATCCACACTGCCGTGGGAACTCAGGGAAAGAAAGTGGGTATAATACACAGTCCCACTAGGCCTATCAGATTTTATCTGCCCTGGATTCTAGGCACTGTGATGGAGACCTTCCTTCTGAACTGTGAAAGTCACATGAGCAAACAAAGATCACAGAGCCAAAGTAAGAGAGAAGAACCAAGAAGACTGATTGCCCTAGGCTTTCTGCTTTTTTTCCTTTCCAGGTTTCCTGAAACTAACACAGAGGGCAAACAGCCATCTTTCTTGGGATCTGGTACATCTGTTTCTTTAGGAGAAGGTAAACTAAAGAAAATTCACAGGCAAATGGATGGAACTTGAAAATATCCTCCTGAGTGAGGTAATTCCGTCACAAAAGAATGAACACGGTATGTACTCACTGATAAGCGGATATTAGCCCAAAAGTTCGGAATACCCAAGATTCAATTCACAGCAACCATTGGACTGAGCACGAGGTCCCAGATGGAGGAGTTGGAGAAGGGACTGAAGGAGCTGAAGGAGTTTGCAGCCCCATGGAGGGAGCAACAGTGTCAACTGGCCTGACACCCTCCCCACCCCCCGTGCTCCAGGAGACTGGACCACCAACCAAAGAATACACATGGGGGGATTCATGGTGCTGGCCATATATTTGGCAGAAGAGGGCCTTGTTGGCCATCAGTGGGAGGAGAGGCCCTTAGGTCTGAGAGTGTTAGATGCCCCAGTATAGGGGAATGACAGGGAGGGGAAACTGGAGTGGGTGGGTGGGTGGAGCAATACCCTCATGGAGGCAGGGGGAGGGAGGATGGGAAATGGGGTTTCTAAAGGGGAGACCTGGAAAGGGGAAAACATTTGAAATGTAAATAAAGCATCAAAAACTTAAATTAAAAATAAAAATTTAAAAAAAATAAATTAAAAACTTAAATAAAAATTTTTAAAAAAGAAGAAGCAACTAGGCAGTAGGATTTCCAGATCTACCCCTAAGTAGATCATGCTTTTCTTTTATACCCTGAGGGAGGCCTCCGAAAGGGAAATGAATTGAGAAGTTCAACCATATTGGGAGTTCAACTTTCTTTCTCATTGACATAGCAAATTAGAGTTGATCCCCAGACTACAGGTAATGGAAGCACAGCTTTGATCAGCTTTTAAAAAACTAAATGCCAACTAATTTTGTGCTGTATCAGTTAAAAAAGAGAATATTGGGCATATCATCTCAGCCCAGCTATGGAACTATTGATAACTGTTAGCTGTTGGGAGGAGAGAGAGAGTTTTCTTTAAGAGTGTAGTCCCTGCCCACCACATGCCAATGGAAGAACACACATCCCAGAAGATCTGGGCAGCTCAAACTAGTCTTGAAGAGTTAAAGATAAATGGACACAAAATTAGATGTGTAGAGAAGGGAGAAGATCTTGGAAGAGTGTAGGGAGCCGCCTGAGCACCCACATTCGCCATTACAAGATGGCGCCTACATTCAGCCGAGGACAAGTTGTAAACAGGCTAGTGCGCATGCACCTGGTAATTTTCCACCTCAGAGTCTCAGCCTCTCTCGTGGCATCATCTGGCCTGGTGTGCGGGAGCCAATGGGGAAGCTCCATGTCCCAGGCAAGCGCTGTGGCCTATATAAGGGACAGGTGTTCTATTGTTCAGGGTCTCCACTCGTGGCAAGCTTATGCTCTCCCTCTCAAGATGCATTAAAGCTTTACTGCAGAAGGATCCTTTGTGTGCCGCATCGTTCTTGCTGGCGAGACGGTAGCGCGGGACATCTGGTGCCGAAACCCGGGAAACTTTGTCATCATCAAGCACCTTTGGAGACCCCCTGGAAACAGGGAGGATTCAGAACTGCAGGGAGGTAGGTTTGGAAAGGCATGTTGACCCTGGATATTGATTTGGGGTTACCCCCTTTTTGGTCTAACGCTGTTGAAGTTTTGCTAATTGTGTTAAGTGCCCTCATTTTGGTTTTACTGTCTTTGTATTGCGGCGAACAAGGTAGGGCCTGTGTAGATACTGTAAGGGAGGGGCAAATCACCCCTGATAGGGTCCAGGACACCATGTCAGAAACCGAACGGAGTGAGAGGATGGGTACCCAAAAAGAAAGAAATCTCAGCAATGGAAACGGACCTCCTGGTAAGTCGAAAGACGAGGGAGAGATTAAAGACAAAGTAGAGTACAGCCAAATTAAAGACCTGGCTGAAGCGGTTCGAAAGTATGGGGTAAATGCTAATTTTACTATAGTAATGTTAGAGAGATTTGCCGGGGCGTCCATGACTCCCGCCGATTGGCAGATGCTGGCCAAGGCTGCGCTCCCTACAATGGGCCAATATATGGAGTGGAAGGCTTTATGGCATGAAGCTACACAAGCTCAAGCCAGAGCCAATGCTACGGCACCTACCCCTGGACAGAGAGATTGAACCTTTGATATGTTAACTGGCCAAGGTCCTTTTGCGGCAGATCAGACCGTATTCAGGCAGAAAAGAGACTTTGGTATCTCTGCCATTATCATAGGCGTGGTGGCAGCGGCTGCGGTTACAGGGGCCGTCACTGCGTCGGCCCTTGCGCTCTCTGAAACGATGCAGACTGCCAATACCATTAATGAGTTGTCTGCAGCTGCCACCTTAGCTCTAGACAGACAGGTATCCGCCAATACTCAAGTCCAGGGGGACCTAATGCTGGTTAACCAGCACATTGATCTTATTCAAGAACAACTGGATGTCCTTTGACAGCTAGCCCAATTGGGCTGTGAACAAAAGTTGCCAGGACTCTGTGTTACTTCCATACAATATGACAGATTTACAAAAGCAGCTAACCTGTCTAAAAGTCTTTCACAGTATATGTTACAGAATTGGACCCTTAAATTTGATGACATCCTGCGGGAATTGCCGACAGCAATTATTCAGATCAACTCCACCCCTCTTGACCTGTCCTTGCCTCGGCAATTTCTTATTTCAAGGAATGGGTGGGGGTGGGATTGTTTGGAGCAGTGCTTTGCTGTGGGTTGGTGTTCCTCCTATGGCTCATCTGCAAACTCAGGGCCCAGACTAAAAGAGACAAGGTGGTCATTGCGCAGGCGCTTGTTGCCTTAGAACAAAGAGCCCCGGCCGGTGTTTGGCTGTCCATGCTTAAACAATAGCAGTAGGTCGCCAGCCAGACAGTTCTTGCACACCCGCGAGTCTAGTCTCATTGCACTGGGTAGAATGTTTGGTCTGAGCAGCTCTTGAGGGATGTCGAGCAAAGCATCGCACAAGGCGGTCATTGTGGGCCACCTTGGGAGATATGTCATCTGCATGAGGGTTGAGTGCCCTAGTTTCCCTCCCTCTAAAAAACGGCACTGGGCGGGTCAGGAAAACCTCGGGCGCGCATGAGCTTAGGGGTCTTCTCCTGTACAAGGCCCAACCTTTTGGTCAGGGGATTTGACCTCTGTCTCCGCCCTCTTAAGGATGTCCTACTTTGCTTACAGAAATAAAAAGGGGGAGATGTAGGGAGCCGCCTGAGTCGCACCCACATTCGCCATTACAAGATGGCGTCTACATTCGGCCGAAGACAAGTTGTAAACAGGCTAGTGCGCATGCACCTGGTAATTTTCCACCTCAGAGTCTCAGCCTCTCTCGTGGCAGCATCTGGCCTGGTGTGCGGGAGCCAATGGAGAAGCTCCATGTCCCAGGCAAGCGCTGTGGCCTATATAAGGGACGGGCGTTCTATTGTTCGGGGTCTCCACTCGTGGCAAGCTTATGCTCTCCCTCTCAAGATGCATTAAAGCTTTACTGCAGAAGGATCCTATGTGTGCCGCGTCGTTCTTGCTGGCGAGACCGTAGCGCGGGACAGAAGAGTTGGAGAAGAGTTGGTGAACATGCTTAAATATGAAACCCTCAAAACACTGATAAAAATAAAAAGGAAACCATGGGCCAAACATACTGACATTTCAAAACCTCCTACTGGGCTAGGGAGGTGATGACTCAATACGTATTAACAAAAGGTCCTGAGTTCAAGTCCCCAGCACTCACATAAAAGCTGGTCATAGTAGTGGGGGCTTGTAGTTTCAGGATTGGTGATGCAGAGATGGAGAATCCTTGGAGCTTATTGGTCAGCTAGTCTTGCTGAATTGTTGAGTTTCCAAAATATAAACTGGAGAATGATAGCAGAAAGTACTTGGGCATTGATATCTGGCCTTCACATGCTTGTATAGGTATTCACACACATATGCACAACACACCCACAAACACATCCCCCCACCCCCTGCTAGTCCTCATTCCTTCCAATGCCTTGTGTCGCTCTTGTCTAACCAGCATCATGTGAGTGTAAGTTGTGTCTCAGAAATCCAGTGCAACACACAAACTGGCGAGTTTCCACTGGAGCATCTTCGACCCCAAGTTTGTGGTGCTCCTTGAAGAATATCAGGACAAGGGGATTCCAAAATACCGTCAAAAACTGCAGATTACTTATTTGATAATCAGGAAGGGCTTCGGGGATGGTTGGTTTAATTGTCAACTTGACACAATCTAGAATCAGTGGAGAAGAGAGTCTCAAAGAGGGATCATTTAGAGCAGGTTGTCCTGCTGGAATAATATTGTCTTGATTAAGGTAATTGCTATAGGAAGTCCAGCTCAGTATGGGTGGCCTCATTCTATTGGGTTAGGTCCTGGACTGTATAAGACTGGAGAAAGTGATCTGGGCAGCCTGTATGCCTTTATTCTGTCTCCGACCTCCACTCTGGATGTGACCAGCTCCCTTAAGCTTACGCCACTATGACGTTTGTGTTATGATGGGCTGTAACCTGGAACTGTGAGCTATAATAAACTCTCCAGTGAGTAGCTTTGTATCAGGGTATTTCACATCAACAAAGGAAGTGAAGCTAAGACAGCTGGCCATCTGGTGGAAGTGGGACTTGGCGAGGTTCCATATCTTCCCAGTTGTTAGCTGAATGGGGTTGTCTGTTGACACTCTAAACTGTTTTGGAATAACCCGAGGTATGAATAAGCATGTATGTAAAACAGGTATCCCCTTTGTTTCCTCCTTGGCAGCAATAGTTTCTGGCTTACTGCTGAGTGGGCTTGTGAAGGAGGCAAGGGCTGGCAGTTACTTCCTTTTGTTCTTTACAATGTTGACATGTGAGTCATGGTTTGTAATGCTTGCAGGGCTGCTGGATTGCTTTGGGGACTGTTTTTGAAAATGACTGTCATCATGGTCTTTCTGAGAGGGTGGGGTATAGACATTGTATTTTAATAAACTCTCCAAGTACCTCTGGATAAATTCAAATGTCTAGAAGCTCCATGGAAGGGCAGGTGCGCTCAGGGTCACTGAGACACTGGAGATCAATGTGGGATGTGGGATGTAGATGTAGATGTGGGAAGGTAGAGTAATAGGAACCAGACAGTTACAGAGTGTAGAGAAGGGACATAAAATTTTACAACATTTCTCCCATCGAAGTACTTACCAGGCCTGACTCCACTCGGCTTCTGAGATCAAACAAGATTAGACCTGTTCAAGATGGTATGGCCACAGGCTCAAATATTTCCTGCAGAAAATGGTTATTTATAAATCCCTTCATTCTGGACTTGGTCTGAAGGAACAAAGCCAAATTAATGCTCATTGAGCTGATTATACATTTGACACTATGCTGGGCATATGAGTTTACTTATTCATACATTTGACATACGAGTTTATTCATTCATACATTTGACACTATGTTGGGCATATGAGTTTATCCATTGATACATTTGCCATCATAATATGAAGTGCTTTACTGAATATTATATATTGTATTAGGGTTATAAAGCCAAAATGTCTATCTTTATGCTGAGGGGGCTCATAGATCATCACTATGCACAAAATTGTGCTAGATGTGGATACTTTGTTAGATATTTGAAAGATTCTCAAGACAGACTAAGTGGGTTGAGGGAGAGATTCTAGAACAGTGTTCAAGAAGAACTGGCACTTAAATCACCAAGAATAACCACTCCACTATCTGTAAATGCAAATGTTAGTGTGATTGCAATAGATAAAGCGAGTATGTGAAAAAGAATCAAGGTACAGATAGAAAGGGATCAAGGCAGGAAAGACAGAGCCAGGGGCAAGACAGAAAAGGTTAAGTGTGCTAGGCCAGGTAACAGCACGCCTTGAAATCCTCCATGTTCCTGGAGGCATGAAGGCAGGAAATTGTAGGATGAAAATTGTGGTTATCAAAATTTGCTGGTAGCATGGAAATATATCAGGATAGCCTGAGACTAGAGGTAGGAGCTGTAGCTTGAGATGAATCAATGGTTTTTAGAGTAGAAGAAAGGAATGACTGGATCAGCTCTTGGTTACTTGGGAAAGAAGAGGAAGAGAAAAGTCAAAGATGACGACTGAGTTTCTTTTGGTGGCTGGATGAATCATAGTGCTATTCACCATTCATTATCCACTGTATGTGTAAATATATACAGATATGTATTATATATTATATTATATTTATATGTGTTTATATGTAAAACATGTATTTGAAGTAGGGACTGGAGATTGAATCTGGAGCCTCCTGCATACGTGGCATTTTACCACAATCCTCATTACATGTTTTAATAAGGTGTTTCTGCCCTCAGGATAACCTTCATCATTTAAAACAGATTGCATAAGAAATTTCCAAGAGATTGAAGAAAAGGAAGAAAGTCCAAGCTCTCTGCCTTGAAAGTTATGATTCAAAGTCAGATCCAGAACAGCGCTGAGTCTATGCTTCCAGGCAATTCCCAGGGAAAGAAGCAAAATTGAAAGACGACAAAGGGGGAGTATGCTTCAAGCAGGATACACACATGACAGGAACAATGAGAGCTAAGATTTCCACCGTAGTACCTGGCACTTGAAGTTTCTTCTTGACTGCAGTCATCATGATGAAAGCCTTTGACCAAGTCGCCACTGCTTTTTGTGTATCTGTTTTCTCCTGTGCTGTTACAGCCTTTCTCTATCTCAACAATGGTAAACAGGGTTGAAGTAAGGTTTGGAAAGGGAGAAAAACATCTGTGATTTAAACGAAAATGAAGTAAAGCATCCCTGGCCTTGTCTCAGAGATGTTGCTTATGCTGGCTTCAGAAGTAATTTTGTTTAAAACAATTATCTCTCTCAGGAATTTTAACAACCACTTAAAAGTTTTAATGGAAAATAGATTTTTACCCAGAATCTCATCATATGTTGTATATCTGAGTTTTCATTTTCAAGAACTTATGAAAAAACAAACAACTGAAAGGCCTGTACTGGCTAGTTTTGTGTGACAACTTGACACAAGCTGGAGTTATCACAGAGAAAGGAGTTTCAGTTGAGAAAATGTCTCCATGAGATCCAGGTGTAAGGCATTTTCTCAATTAGTGATCAAGGGCCAAGGACCCTTGTGGGTGGTACCATCTGTGTGCTGGTAGTCTTGGGTTCTATAAGAATGCAGGCTGAGCAAGCCAGTAAGCAGCATTCCTCCATGGCCTCTGCATCAGCTCCTACTCCTTGACCTACTTGAGTTCCAGTCCTGACTTCCTCTCGTGATGAACAGCAACATGGAAGTGTAAGCTCAATAAACCCTTTCCTCCCCAACTTGCATCTTGGTCATGATGTTTGAGCAGGAATAGAATCCCTGACTAAGACAAGGCCCCAGAGTGCTCAGACACTGATGGAAATGCCACTATCCAATCAAGTTGGTGCATGCCTGCAGACACAAAGGATACCTTGGGCTCTTTCAGGTGTGACTGGTCTAACCTTTAACCTGTATCAGTTCTTTGACTGTAGTTGAATTTTGTGTGTATAGCTAATATCTCTGTAATTATGCTTGGCTTTCAGACTTTTTTATAAGCAGTTTTCTTACAAGTGAAATGGGCTAGGGAGGATTTGTGATACTCCTAGGATCCACTGCTGCATGCTGTAAATTGGCTGCATGCTATAGGTGGTTTCAATTTTGATTCTCTCTTATTTTCATTGCTTTCCCCATACTTATGTTCCTAACTACAATTTTCCACTCCTACTCAAAAGTACATGGCCCTCACTTAGGAGTTGTATTTGTTAAATAATTTTTCTTGGTATTTTTCTTCATTTCTTGGGCTGTAGCTTGCTATGGCCTGCTCTGAGGTAGCCCACATTTTAGTTTGCCCATCTGTTGGATTATCTTCCCTCACCTTGAAAGATTTCTATGAGGCATACATAGCTCATAAATGTCATCATAAACTACACTACAAAAATATGTCTCAATGTCTGTGATGCTAGATTCAAAAGAACTCAATTGTGTGCATCTGGTCAACCGAGGAATGAAGTAGCTTCTTGAGGCTTGATAGTGTGCTGTGGAGTTGCCCATCTTCAAGTAGTCATAGGTGAATTGCCTTTCCTCCAACTGTCTATACAAGCAGGAAAACGTTCTAGCATCCTTTTCCACTAGCAGCAGGCAACAGGCTTGCAGGCCAGTATTTCTCCTTTATATTAGTTAGTTGGCAGGGAGGGCCCTATTTCCCCAGTTTTTAAGAGCAGGGATTTTGAGACAGGAACCCCACCCTTTCCTAGCAGATCATATAAAATGCCTAGATTCCACCTGGGCTGCAGGCCTGCTTATGCAAGAGAACAATAAGGAGATGGTTCCTTTTCCTCTGCTTCTTTGGCAATGGGAGAGAAGGAGGTGGCTGAAGCCAGACACATTGGCTCCATGCACATGCCCAAGCCTTTTTTCAAAGTCTCACCCTGTTGAGCAATAAGAAGGCACTGTCTCCATCTTAGCGTCACCATGGACAATGTTATAACTGGATGGGTTAGTTTTTTTCATTGAAACCTTGGCTTAAAGGGTGTGTCTATGTATCTACAAAAACATAAGTGGAAGGAATCAAAAGGAAAGAGAGGCAAGAGTGAAATCATTCCATTCTTGGCAAGAAAAAAAGAAAATTCCATTTTAGAATGAAGGTAATTAGCATGGGAGTTGAACAAAGAGTTAGTTTGAGATACCAACGGATCTCATAAATGGAGGGATTGTTGAGTCTGTGAAAATCAGTCAAGTATAAACTGAACTATCTA
This sequence comes from Rhynchomys soricoides, assembly GCA_019843965.1. NCBI lineage: Eukaryota > Metazoa > Chordata > Mammalia > Rodentia > Muridae > Rhynchomys > Rhynchomys soricoides. The sequence goes on along the minus strand of JADRCH010000027.1, from coordinate 3,104,399 downwards.
GGTAACTGTTAATTATCATTCAGACCAAATGTACTTTCTTCCTTCATTTCTAGGTTCTTCCCAGGAACTAGAAAATTCTAACATCTGCTTCTTGAAAACACAGTTCTGCCTGTTTGTCTTTGGTCTTGTTGCTCTCTCTGCCAGGAAAGCCCTCTCTTGTCTTCTCATCCCCTCCACTTCCTACATTGGTGTTCATTCCCAACATTCCATCCATCTCAAATGCCTCCCACTTCTCTCATGTTCTTCTGAAGAACTGGTGACTCAGAAGCCATTCTGTTTTAAAAGCCGAGCACTGGTACTTCTCCTATCCCATGGGACTCTAACTTTCTTGAACTTGGGGACCATTTTTTGTTTGTTTCTGAATCTTCTATATATCACATTAGTAGATACAGACTTAACTTCATACTAACTAGGTGTGAAAAACATGCTAGTGGCTCTTGCTTTAATTATGAGATATGATTTTTATGCATGTTCTGGTAGTTTAGCTTCACAGAGTGTTTTCTGTTTACACACAGTCTAAGACTAAATGCAAAGTATTTATATATTGCTTTCAAAAGCATATTGAAGGTCAGCAATCTCTCTCTCTCTCTCTCCATCCTTTTGGGTAGAATACATATGACTTTGTGCATTTTTCTATGTGGTTGAATATAATGATCTGTTCAGAAATTGTTTAGAAAATCATGGTAGATTGAGAAAAGCAGAAAGGATAAAAAGGACAAACCGTTGTCTTTAGTATGACATGATGTTCTCAAAATTAAGTGTGTGGAACAAAGTTATCTTCAGCCAGATTTTGTCTACACAGCCAGTATATGTTCAGAATCCAGAATGTTAATTGATTGTAATTTCGGAGTCAGGTATTTTATCCTGATGAACTGTTTCATCCATTTGGTGATTTTTTTTTCTCAACACTCCAGGTACACTTACTTTTTTGCATTTCTCATAGGGACAATTTAAAAACAAACAACACAAAACCAGAATGAATACCCTGATTTTATCCTATTATTCTTAGTCTTTGCATCTAAAAATAATTTCTTAAATTATTAATAACTATTGATGACAATTCCCTTCCAGAAGTATGTACAGATAGGATATCTATGCAAAGTCCAGAGAGCATGGCAGAGTTGGGAGGTGGACAGAATGTACAAACTGAGGAAGGAACGGATTGTTGTGAAATGCTGTCTTCTGGACATGATATAAAAGTTACGTTCTTAAATTCTTCACAGCAGCTATAAGTGCAGAAGCTTGGGTTTGTCAACATCCTGTCATAGGGTAGGTGTCTCAAAGGCCTCCCAAGGATTTACCTAGGTAGCTAATGGTTGGTTAGGGAGGGAGAAACTTGTTTTTTTGTTTGTTTGGTTGGTTTTGGTGCTATAGCCACTGGTAAGAAGCCTCTGATCTTGTAAATAATGTCTCGTTCATGTTTTGTAAGCAACTCTAATGCAATTCATTGTGTCAGGAAAATAGAAGGTCCAGTTGGTAAGAGGAAGGGAATCAGTGAAACAGAGAGGAGAACAAAGGCTGAAGGAACTGAACATGACCAAAATATATACATGTATGAAAAGTCATTACTGTGCACAATTCATATGTGCTAATAAAAACATTAAAAGGAAGCTCTCCTTGAAAGCAGCAAAGATGTCCATCAATAGACAAGTAGGTAAAGAAAGGGAGGTATACATACAATGGAGTTTTACTCAGCCATAAAAATGATCTTATGTAACTTGCAGGGAAATGGATAGAAATGGAGATCACCATGTGGAGCAAAGTAAGCCAGACTCAGAAAGATAAAAACATGTTTTATTTATTTATTTATTTACGTATTTATTTATTTATTTTGGTTTTTTTTAAACACACATGGAATCTGAATTTAAATATTTTAAAATGTTTCTGTGTATACAAAATAAAAGTGAGAGGGAGATGAGTGGGGAGCAAGAGCACTAGAGGAAGGGGGTGGAGCAAGGGAAGTCAGTAGAGTAAGAAAGCTCATAGAGCCATGTTCCAGCCCCGTGTGTAAAATTTAACCATATGTACAGTAGGGAAAGAAGGTTGAGACCAGAATCTAAGAAAGGCAAGGCACAATGGTATACATATGAAAATGTCATGAAACCCATTATTATAAACAGGATTTTTGTTTGTTTTGTTTTTAATGAAGATATTTATTTATCTATTTATTTACATTCCAGTCATTGCCCCTCCCATTGCTCATCCCATTCCCCCTCCCACCTGTCTCTAAAAGGATGAACCACCCCCCACAAGCCTCCCCACTCATTGGGGCCTTGAGTCTCTCAAGGGTTAAGCACAGCTTCTCCCACTGAGGCAAGAACAGGCTGTCCTCTGCCCTCTGTTGTTATGTGTGTCAGGGGTCTTCAGACCAGCTCGTGTACGCTGCCTGGTTGGTGACTCAGTATCTGAGAGATCTCAGGGGCCCATGTTAGTTGAGACTGCTGGTCTTCCTAAACAGGATATTTTCATTAAATTATATTTTAATTGTAAATTTTCAAACAAGTAGGACCGTAGAACAGTGTCAGGAAACATACCTTTCTTTTCTTCCTAAAGCTCTCAAAATTAGAATATTAATCCATGACCTAAATGTGGAATCTCTAAATTCCCACATGATAATAGTCCTTAGTAAATGGAAAGGAAAAGCTCAAAATTCTCAGAAATTATTGGAATCATAAATTGCTTTTGTCTTTGAACTACTTCTAATGCTGTTTATATTCTTTGTATAGTTTTATGGGGACCTAAAATTCTTGTTTGACAAGTAACCATTACATTTAATAGTATTTATAAATACCTTTTTGTCTATAGCCAATATTTAAGTGCTATTATGACGCCAAGAAAGATTATTGTTCCATACTCAAACAATATTCGATCTCTCACCATCACAGAGAATCAACACTTTTTAAAAGTGCCAATTTGCCGGTTAGTTTTTTTTTTTTTTGTTTTTTTTTTTTGTCATCTGGATACAAGCTAGAGCCTGGGAAGAAGGTAGCTTAACTGAGAAAACGCCTCTATCAGGCTGACTTATAGGCAAATCTATGGGGCATCTTCTTGACTAATGATTGACATGGGAGGGCCCAGCTCCCTGTGGGCGGTGCCACCCCTGGCCAGTTGGTTGTATAATAACACAAATTGAGCATAGGTAGCAAGGCAGTAATAAGTGTTCATCTAGTCTCTGCTTACAATTCCTGTCTTGAGATCCTGCCATGGTTTCTTTCTATGATGATAAGCTATAAAGTGAATAAAATGTTTCCTCCTCTAGTTGGTTCTGGCCATTGTATCACTGAAACAGAGAAGGCAGATGGGATACTTACACTGCTTCCTGGCTTATTTCTTGGAACAGTTCTCATAAGACTTGTTTCAATATTCTATATTTATAAATATTCTCTAATACATTTATTTATTTGCATGACTCACTGTTAGCCCTTATTGGAGCTATGAAGACTTAATTGTAACCTAGCAACAGAGAAAGCGAGACGTATGGTGGCTTTAAATGGCAAGCACTTCTCTTTTGTGTTTTTCTATTGATTCTTTGAGCTGTGGGCCAAGCCTGACCTTGGTTCTGTACACTTTTAGTTTCTGCTTTTGATTTTATTCTCAGGCCTATATTAAAGTCTATGTCTTAATTCTTTCATAAAAATTAGAAGCCCCCTCCCCTCAATTTTGCTGATTTCTTGACAGATTTTTCTCAAGATTTAGAAACACAGCCTCAGAAATGCTAGTGAGACGTTCCTACAGGGAAGCATCCCCTAAGCCCCAGTACTGAGGGTTAAGCAGGGATATTCCTTGTAGACCCAGGCAGTGTGACATAACAGGGCCACCTGGGAGATCAGGAACCCTACTGCCTCAATGACTAGAGCTCTACAAGCATACGTTAGTGCCCTAACGTTTAAGACTTTCATTCATGTTACTTTAAATTAAGGGTTTATGAGAAGAGGAACTTATTTCATCCATAGTTTATAGTATTCAGTGCCGCAGTCGAGATTAAGATCGAGGATCCAGGACTGATAGTGTAGCAGGAACCAGAGGCTTCCAACCAGACTCGTTACAATGAACGTTTGCAAAAGGGTGTACTGTATGAGATACAATGACACATTGCAGCTTCTATGGTGAGATTATGTTGTTGTGGTGGTTATTTTTATTTATTTGTTTATTTACTTATTTATTGTTTTCTTTGAGGGCGAGGTTACAGAGTGGAGAGTGGATATGGCGGGATGGGGAAAGGAGTGGGACTAGGGTGCATGATGTGAAATTCACAAAAAAATCAATAAAAAGTTTTTTGTTTTGTTTTAGTTTGTTTGTTGTTTTTTAAAAAAGGTTGCTCCTTAATCACACTTAGCCCCAAGTATTATAATCATTCTGATGCTACTGCAAATGAGATTGTTTTCTTCATTTCCTTTCTGGAAATTAAGACTGGACTAAAAAGGAGTTTCCTTTTAGTGAATAGATGCACATGTAATTTTTTTGTCTATTGATTTTGTGTCCTGTACCTTTACTGGATTAATGTATCAATTCTAAAAGTTTGTTGTGAAGTTGTTAGATTTTCTACATATAAGATTATGCTGCCGGAAAACAGAGGCACCTTTGCTCTTCTTTCTCCGATTTGGAAGCTCCTAACACTACATCTTTTCTTAATTGCAAGGAATTCAAGTGCTACTCTGAGAAGTGATGCAAAGTATGCCTACTTTGTTTCAACCTTTTGGCACTGAATCTGATGACAAGTGTGTATTCTGTTTAGTTATGTGTTTGGTGACCTATTTGGCAATTATCGTGCGCAGAGAAGATCCTTCCAATACTCAATGTGTTAAGAGATTTTATTGTGAAAGGGAGTTGAATTCTGTTAAACACTTGTTCTGTACTTGTTCTGAATTGATTGAGATGAGATGATCTGTATAAGTTTTATCCTTTATTTTGATATTGTAACCAATCTATGAGAACTCTACAACTGTGAAAGTCACAGAGACAGAGAGAAGGCTAGCAGTTTTTAGTTAAGGAGCAAGGAACAGGGAGGTACTTGTCAATGGATATCAAGTTTCAATTATATAAGATGAATAAATCTGGTCTCTTCTGGATGACATAGTATCAACAGTAAATAATCTAAAAGTTCAAAATTTGCCAAATGTTACTCGGACAGAACTACTGCATAATTGTTTGATTACCTGGTAATTGCTTTATTTAAATAATGGTCCCTTGCCTGTGCAAGTAAATTTACCTCAGCAATGGAAGGACATGGCTGACCTCAGAAGGCAGATTCTTGAGGAACAGAAATTATGCTTCAGTATTCTGTCATAGCTAATCATCCTTGGGAATAAATTGAAATACCTGCTTCTTTGGATTTTATTTTTTAAAAATTTAAAAAAAAATTATTGATTTTATTTTATGTGTATGAATGTTTTCTGTGTGTGCCACTTGCATGTCTTGTGCTCATGTAGGTCAGAAGAGAGCCTTGGATCCCTCAGAACTGGAGTTAAGGATGGTTGTGAATCATGTGTGGGTTCCAGGAATCAAACCCAGGTCCTCTGCAAGGACAACAAGTGCTCTTAACCACAGTCATCTCTCTAGCCTCTTTCTTTGGTTTTTAAAGAGGTACTCACAAAGAAATCCCTGATTTTAATGGGAGTGCTTTGAGTTTCTCCCTATTTAGTTTGATGTTGGCTATTGGTTTTCTGTATATTGCTTTTATTACATTTAGGTATGCATCTTGACTTCCTGATCTCTCCAATACTTTTTAACATGAATGGGTGTTGTATTTTGTCAAAGCTCTTTTTCTTTCAAGACAGAATTTCACTGTGTAAACCAGGTTGGCTTTGAACTCCAAGAGATCTGCTTGCCGCTGTCTCCCGAGTGCTGGGATTAAAGATGTGTGTCACAACTGCCCAGCCTCAATCTTTTACTTTTGAGACAGGATCTCTTGCTGAATATAGAACTCACAATTTGGGCTAAATTATCCGATGAGAGAGCCTGGAGATCTCCCCGTCTCTACTCCTGCAGCTCTGGACTTAACTTTCTGTATATCCACAGTTGCCTTTTACACGCATGCTGGGAATACAAACCCAGGTCCCGGTGTTTGCACAATAGGCATTTTACCCACTGAACTACCTTTTCATCCCCAAAGGACTTTTGACTCTATAGACAGAACTCCCTGAATGCGGGGCTGAAGAGTTGGCTCAGCAGTTAAGAGCACTGACTGGTCTTCCAGAGGTCCTGAGTTCAAATTCCCAGCAACCACATGGTGGCTCACAACCATCTGTAATGGTATCCAAAGACAGAGCACACATAATTAATAAATAAATAAATAAATAAATAAATAAATAGATAGATAGAAAAATAAATAAATAAATCTTAGAAAGAAAGAAGGAAACCCCTGGAAGTATTTCAGTGGGTTGGCTATAAATGTAACTCCTTTTGTTTACAAGCAGAAATTAGTTTTTCTTTGCATTTCCTCTAGTTGTGGATTTATGTAATCTTCTCCATTTGCTTCAGAAAGAAGCTACTTTAATGATGACTGAGAGCTACACTTATTTCTGGGTATAAAAATTAAGTATTTAGAATGTAGTTAGAAATAATACTGGCTTAGACAAGCAGCAGTAGTAGACTCTCCTCTTAAGGTCCATGATTTTGACAGTCATAGGCAGTTGGCTGGGTTCACAGAACCAGGCACGGATTTCCTCCTGTAGGGTGGGTCTTACATCTCCATTGACTACTGCTAAGATTTAAGCTTCACTATTGCACACCTTGGGTATATCTTCCCAGGTCAGCTATTGTGGTTCTGAGGCTTTACAAATAGGTAAGACTACTGGTTGCTTTTCTCCCTTGGCAGCTTGCATAGCACTTTCCAGTACTATGAAAGCCAGTCCTTAGGGAGGAGGCTTCAGGGAGAGTTCCAGCTAGATCCCTTCAAGTCCTGTGTCTGAAGTGTGTGCTAACTTTAGCAGTAGGGTGTACCTTCAAATTGTTGAGGGGCATCCAAGAACAATAGCAATAGCTTATACTGTTTAGGGAGTCCCTTAGATTCCCATGACCAGCAACTCCAAGTGAGATTTCCCATGTCTGGCACTGTGGATTTTGGTAAACAGACCATGGCTCTTGGAGGGGCGGACATTATCATTCCAAGTGATGTGAATACACTTTAATTATAAGTAAATATATATATATATATATATATATATATATATATATAT
>JADRCH010000027.1:3042837-3096821 GCA_019843965.1 Rhynchomys soricoides | reverse complement strand
TATATATATATATATATATATATATATATATATATATTCAAAAGAAAGAAAGCCAGAATATCATAAACCCCAAAGAGTTAACATTCAAAGTGAGAGTAAAAACAAGATACAGAAATTCCTCTCAGCTCTTTCTTTCTAATATTCTCCTCACACAATTTCTTGTTAGTCTCTCTGACTTTCCTGAGAGATATTATTTTCCTTTCCAGTACCAATTTCAGCAGTGATGGCCTAAAAGGTTCTGGTGCCCCAAGTGAGACTAGATTATAGGACTCCATATGGGGTCAAAGATAGGAGGGTTCTTAAGGATTTTTACCAACAAAATAAAAGCGGTGGGGTTTCACTTCACTTCAAAGTAAAGATACCAATACAAGCAAAAACGCTCCTTGTCATATTGATAAAGAAGTAGAAAAATCCCTGTGTCATACAGTGGCAGCACTGTCCTCCTATGCAGGAAGCTGGACTATAAACTGGTGTGTTGTATGAAAATCTGACATATATGAGATATGTGCATGTATACATAAGAAGAGAGTATAATATATGTGCATTATTCATATACACACAGACACTTACAAACACACATACATGGTACTTGAAATATAAAGATTTTTATGTATTCAGCAACCTGCACCTTGCTATTGGGCAGATGTTTCTTTAACACCATACATCACAGGTCTCTCGGAGGTGGATTGCAAACATCAGAGTCTTTCAGGAGGTCTTTGTACCCAACATACCTTGAGGTTCCATTGTGCAGAGATCCAAGGAATTAAACTACACTGAAAGAGAGATCAAGAGCAAAAAGAAACAACTTAGCTTCTGAACCTATTTCTACTTGAAAAGTCATGATTACTCTTTAGTCTTTTATTCTGAGGTCCAAGACTAGTGATCAACAGGCTAGTGGACTCCTTCTGATTTCACTTATGAAGAACAAAACTTTCAAAGAATGCCAACATTGAGGAAGGTCCTGGTTGGATGTCTGGTGATGGTCTCAACTCTACTTCCACAAAGGTAGCTTGGTATAGAATCTTATGAGGGATGAATGTCATGTCATCACTTGGCAGAGGGGAGAAAAGAATGAAAATGTCCTAAACTAGTCCATTCCAGACACATTATAACCTTGCATCTGCTGCTCAGTCTAGAGCTCTCCTGATTTAGTCCCCATGTGCCCTACTTCTTAATCCTGATACAACGGGGATTTTAGGTTGAAACCAAGACTTTTATGGGACATTTAGATCATAGCATCTCCCTGTGTGAATTATTTCAAATTCAGGAAGGAGATCAGGTAAGTTTGTTATCATCTTTTCATGGGGTAGTCAATGCAGGAAGATAGTATGAAAAAAGATTTTATTATAATATTCTTATTCTGGGACCATTAAGGAATGCCAATCAGTTATTAATTAATACTTCTATAGTCTCCTGCATTAATTAAAACAGACTTGCATATTCAGGACAAGGTTTGAATATGTACATGATTTAAAGATGAGCAGAGTTCATTTTTTTTCTGTTTATTTGTGTCTAATTTCAGTGATGACTTTAATCTGTTGAACCTAAGGTTGTCAGCCTCAACAGGGAGACAAGTCTTTTGTAAACTAGCACACAGACATTCTTTAGGAATAGCTTCAGATTCTCCACACGAGGGGAAACAACGCCAGACTCGACTTCATAATCCTGGCTGTTTCTCACTGGCTGAAGAATTCTTTCTACTCCAAATGGCTTCAGGCCCTCGACAACAATAGCAATCCAAACTGGTTTTTCATTCTTATGAAGTCATCTCAGTTGTGTGCTTGTTACATATTGTGTGAACCTCTGCCCAGCTGTTTGCCAGAAATGTTCAAATACTGCTTGTTACTTTTGGGGTAGTTAATACCTGAGGCAAAATCAGGGAAAGAAACATAAAAATTCTTGTACTACTTTAGATTAATTACCTGTGTGGTGAGGCTTAAGTGTTCAGCTTTGGTGTGGTTCTTATCTTCCTATCCAGATTTATTTAACTTGAGCAGAAGTTATGATATTGTTAGTGGAATTTTTGGACATATACTTCTATGAATATACAGAGATGAGTGTCATTTTAGTTTATGATATTTTTCTTTTTTTTCTTTATATAACAGAGCAGACAAGAAGTAGACCAGAGTCAGCAAATCACATGTAGTTGAGAAAATCTAAGACTGTTCTCTAAGTACGGTTAGGGTAATTTTCATGTCTCTGAAAGTGAAAAATTTAAATCAATATTTCCTTAATGTTGCTAATGTTTTATATTCAAGGAATATAAGGAAACTATGGGAGAATAACTGCAATTCAAACAGACTTTAGTTGCTCATAGTTCTTACATGATATAGTCACTGTTTGGGAGGAATGATATTTAATAATTTTAAAATCATAATAGCTACATGTTGACTTTAGTACTGGGCCAGGAGTAAACAAAGACACAGCTGGCTGTCAATGCAATCAATTTAAGATAATTTATGATGCTGCAAGGTAATTATGAAACTAATAGGTATTTTCCTAAAACAGATAGAGCTTATATTATCCCATCGAGAGAGAAGTAACATTAGAAAGTTGTGAGCCATCTATTCAGACATTTTTAACCCCATCAGCTCAGGAACTCGAAGTCTGCTCTCCTATTAAGATAAGAACTCAAGCAGGGCTGGGGCCAGGTGATCACAGAGTCTTCCTCCCTGTAGCCGACAGTCTTCAGAGAGTATAGCATTCAAGTGAAAGCCAACATTGGTTGGCTCAGGTCTCACACCTTTGCTGAAACTCAGTCAGTTTAGAGAAAAAAATGACAGTAAGCAGTGGTAACAAATAGATGGTAATCTGTATTATGTTGAGCCTTTAGCATCCGTGGTTTTTACCTAGTGCATATTACTTTCTCGACAGGGATCGGCATGCCATCTGAGCTGAATTTTACACATGCATCTTGAATATTCAGAATCTTCTTTAGTATGGTTGTGGGTGGTAGGAATACCTCTGATTTGAACCACAGGCAGGTGAACAGCAAGACTAGGAATGCATGCTGTAACAGTCCCATCTTTTTGTGTTTATTGTAGATGTGCACACTAACTTCTTTTCTAAGTACATGGGAGGATGGAGATAATTTCTGGGGAACCCCACTGCTCATCTCTGTGGACACTGGCATCAGCAGAGCAGCACGGTGTAGTCAAAACCACTGGAAATAGCTGGTACTGTCTAGGAAACGGTGGGGACAGGAGCATATAATTGAATTTGCCTTTGGTCTTCTGAAATCTCAGCCACCTGAGGTCTTCAGGGCTAACTTTTTCCATTTCCTCCCTCAAGAAACCAAACCTAAGAACCAATTTAAAGATGCCCGTTCAGTACCAATTCCTCCCGTGAAATGTATAAGCGTTTCAGATATAGAAAGAAGGCTGCACAGCATGGAATTAGGTAGTGGGGTAGGAAAGGGCAGAGAAATTATAAGGTATGTCTTCATCCTTCCTGAGTGTGTGGACAGTCATTTGGACAGAAACTAGTGACAGGTGAGTCTAGCAGAAACCCCGACTGACTCAAATTATACAGAAAAATACACAGTATCAGAATCCGTTGTTTTCCTAGCATATGTGAAAGGGATATGAAGTAAGAAGTCACCCAACTTGATTGTTAAACAGCAGACACAGATACAGACACAGACACACAGATACACACAGAGACAGACAGACAGACAGACACACCCCTAAACTTACCCTTAAGGGTGAACTAAAAAAAGTACAGAGGGAACCCCACATGTGTGTATGACTCTCTTCTTACCTTCCTCTGGCTGTCCCAGCTTCCAGGAGAATTAGAGCAGTCTCCCTTCAGCCAAGCATAGTGCTGGTCCACACCACAGACCATCTGCTCTGTAGAATCAGCACTTTGATCTCCTCAGCAGAGGAGGAGCACAGGAGAGCCAACGGCTTGACATGTTAACCATTGTCACTTGGTAGAGTTTTCTGAATACTGTCTGTCTGTAGATGCTCTAGGGTAAAGGTCATCCTTCTGAAGGTTGTTTGGTGTTGAATAGGGACTCTCAGTATGTCACTCCTCCTTCTGCTCTTGTTTTTCCACCAGGAGCTAATGGTTGTTGTCATTCTGTCCTAGGACCCCAACCACTCCTCACTACTTGGTCACAGGAGCTCTACAGAGGACAATAGAAGCTTTGAAAAGGTAAATTACACTGGGACTTGTATCTAGGACTCAAGTCTTGGTTTTCAGGATGACCAACCTTCATGAAAGATTTAGTTACTAAGTATCTTTGCCAACCAGACACATTCATCTCCTGATGCTAAGACTCATCTGAAATCCTTGTTAAAAATACAGATTTATTGGTTCTTTCAGCCCTCTGGAGTCTCTCTCACCATCATCAGGTATGGTTCAAGCCCACTTATCAGCAGTTTTAGAAGTCTTATTGGTTCCCTTTGGATCAGTCATTTTTCTGAATATATTTCTTAAGCATGTGATACACATCAGTGACAGATCTAAATGCTGAGGTACCATTACAGACAGGAATATCTGTCAGCAGTCATCAGGTCAGTTTGAGGAGCCCTTCACTGTACCATGGTGATGGTTCTGTTTATTAAGTTAAAATCCAGGTCAATAGTCCTCTCCTTCATCTTTTTGCCGAAGTTAGTTAGAGGCACGTGCACACATGAAAGCAGTTTCACGTTCTTTCTTGAGGAGAAGCCAGAAGGTTTAGAGTACAGAGCACAACATTTTAGCCTTTCCTTCATTTTGATTTCTGGCATATAGTGATGTGAACATTCCCCTCACTCTCATTGAGAAAATAACAACGCCTGTCTTCTCTTCTCTCCCTGCTATCCACTGGGAACTTCAGAGGGATAAACATCCTTCTAGAAATGTCAGCTACCTGTGTGTTATTCACATATCGGAGCAAGCAGGAGGATGCTCAGATGCAGCTACAGCCTCAGCGCTGGAGGGCTGTTAAGCTCCAGAGAGGATTTCTTGATTCCCCTTCTGAAGACCAGGTTCTTTTAATTGCATTCAGATATTTTATCAAGACAATGTCATAGTTTAATTATCTATAATGCGCCCACAAATCATTCATTTCAGATTTCTGAACCACTGAGTGTTTACTATCATTTCACACGTATTGGCCTTTTTTATTTTAAAACATGAGAAGAAATTTCAGGCAGATGAAGAGGCAAATGATTCCTGCATTTTCAAGTGTCTGCTGCTTTAAAAACCTGTAGTTACCTCTTTGCTTAAATAAGTAACCTGCATAATTGTTGTATTTTTAGTCCTTAAAAACCCGGTTTTGCAATGGAAATCTTCATGCAATCAGGATAATCAATTGGAAAATTAATAAGCTGGAGTGTTCTTCAACACAGCTCTTTTCTGCTTCGAGAAATGAGGGGGGAAATACCTCCATGTGTGGTGCAGTCCTGAAAGACTTTGGTAACAAATTCTGAATTGTATGGCCTCACTTTGAAGTTGCTGATGACGCTCATTTTTCTGTCATTTTCTTAAATGTTTTCTGTGCCAAACTCAGCATTTAAAATGGGCAGAAGGCAGTAACTCAGGAAACTCTTAGGGAGGGAAAACAATTTCTGAAGGAATTTGCATAAAATTTCAGTATAAACTGTTCCCTCCTTTAAAAAAAAAGAAAAAAGAAACATCAGTTATGTGTTCCTGAAACATGAGGAGACTAAAGATGCTCACCCCTTACAAAAGACACTTCCTCCCGTTGTTCTATACCAGACAGAGGTAAGGCTGTTGTACAACATTATAGGAAATTCTGATGGTCAAGGACTGTCACTTCCTGTGTGTTGAGTGCGAGTGAATGGCACTGGCAACTGTTATGAGACATGCTCTTAGTAGTATCTGGGGAATGGCTCCTTGGGTTTTTCTAGGGGAATATCCTACAGGGACAAGGATATATGTCACAAAAGGACTACAGGAATATATGTCATAAAATGGACAAGAGAGGATTTTAGCCTTTTCTAGCAATGCCCTGTTTCTTGAGTAGCTAATTTCTATTTTATCATGTGATGTGAAATGAGCCAATGTCCCTTCCTGATTATTTGACTGCCTTAACTCAGAGCATTGTGCTACTCATCGTAAGTCAGACTTCCCTGTCTGAAGCCATTCCAGGAAAGCCAAGTTCATGAATTTTTGGAAGCGCATGGAGAGCCTGAAGTCCGAGCCTAGAGGAAAAACAGGGTACATGTATATAGTACACACCTAGTCAAGTGCATAGTTTGCTTTTAAAAGTCTTATGAAGATAGCAACAAACCACAGTGTCAGACAGAGACTTTCATGTCGCTTTGGAAAAGGGCTGATTTACTCCAGTCTTTTTCCAAATCAAAGCAACAGAACTCTTAAGTAGGTCAGGGTGCACTTGCTGCTTCTCCTCCGTCTTCTCTTCTTGTTCATATCACAGACCTGACACAGGTTTAGATTTTGTTCAAGGTAGAATGGTTTATAAAGGCAAATTGTAGTTTACTGTGGAAAACCCAAGTCAAGTCCAGGCACATCCAGAAAAGAGATGGCTTTCAATTTTTCTTTGTTACAAATAGAGAAAAAAAATCAATCTCTAGCTCAGTTGTTGCTAATACAGACAACATAAAGATGTTATCTAAGTAAATATTTGTAACAAATATGTTTAGTTCTATTTCATATAGTTGAAATTTAATATAAATTATTTCTCTTTAATGCTAAAGAAAACACACAAAATTAATGAATAACACCTTTAAATAAAACAGTCCTGAGGTTTTTTCCCAATCTGTTCATTTAAGAATTTTCTTTTCATACCTTTGAAGACATGAGCATAAATATGAGAGAGTGAAAAATCAATTTTCCCTTTGTAGTTTCTTTCACAGCTATGAAGGAAGCAGAATCCTTTTCATGATCAGTGACTGCACAGGATACAATGAAATCTAAGCACAGTGTAGACAGACATCCAAGTTTAACAACTAGCTGCTGTAAAATAAATTACACCGTATGACTCAGGGAAGTGGTTAATAATTCTACCTTGTTTACATTATGCTTAGAAAGCAGCCTAGCTTAATGAGATCAGATATTAAGCTGATGGTGTATCTTGGAATCATAATGTTTTTCTGCTCTGCCAAAACTGTGGGCAGGTTGAATGCGGGTAGCTTGTACTGATAGTATGTTCAATAGAGGAAGTGAATCAGGGCTTATGCGATATAGAAGCTATGCATTAGTTATCTAAAAAAATAGGATTGAAAACTAGTAAGTGCCTGAGCTGCCTCTGAGAGCACATGCACTCAGTGAAGGTAGGGAAAGCCAGCAACCATGGAGGTAGATTTGAGAACTATGAATAATAATCAGTAGGCAGTCAGGGAAGGCCTATAACAACCATTGTCCAAGGGAAGTGAAAAATGTTCAGAATCCTAATCCTCTGTACAGTGAAGCTTGTCCCCACTTCCTGAACTCTTCAGCTACACTAGTTAGGATGAATTGAGACACTTGGATTTTTACTGAGTGACTCACAAACATTAAACTTCTTAATGTCACTGGCATAGCAATTTTCCAGAATCAGAGTCAAGACTACAGAACTGCACATCACTGCCTGATTTTAGTTGGTAAGTTTAGATGTTGCGAACAACACAGAACTTTTAATAAGCGCCATTACCACAGCACAACAGACTCTCTGACAGCATATTCATGGTAGAAATCTTTACAGATGAAAAAAATGAACTTAATGCTGGTTGCGGTGGTGCTCGACTTTAATCCCAGCACCTGGGAGGCAGAGGCAGGCAGAGCTTTGTGAGTTTGAGGCCTGTCTGTTCTATATAGTATGTTCTAGGACAACCAGAGGTATATAATGAGACCTTACCTTAAAACCAAAGCAAATAATTAACTTCATATTGCTTCTTCCTTTACCCTGTACCTAACCCTTGCAAAAGGCTAAATGCAAAAGGAAGAGGAAGTGGAGGAGGAGGAGGAGGAAGAGGAGGAGGAGGAGGAGGAGGAGGAGGAGGAAAGCAGAATCCTTTCAACATTGCCCATCTTACAATAGGAGAACACGATAGCTATGTGTGTTGAGTACATGCTGCTGCCATGTTAGACGTGGACGTGTGTAGGACTCTAAATGGAAAGACACAGCAGATCCAGCTTCGCCAAAGATAAGTATATTTAACATAAATAAGACAAGAGCAACAAGGAAAACATACTTTGCTGGGATTATTACTTGTTAGTGAGAGATGACACAGGCTGTTTTGCCCTTACTTCCAGAAGGTGACAGTGTGTCTACAGCATGAGAGAAATGAATGCAAGAGTCATTTAGACAAAGTCTGAACCCAGCGTGGAAAAAAATCATGTTATGATCATGATGCTGGTCAGTGGGTATAAGCCAGCCAGAGCTGATGCTGCATGAAGCCATGTAGGTTACTATCCAGGTTCTTTCTATGAGATGAATTTAAGTAAAAAAAAAAAAAAGCAACAGGAAGTCGGGTTGTGGTGATTAGTTTATTATTCCGTCAATTCCTATAGTCAGGGATCATAGAAGTTTCAGAGGAACCGGGGCGATGAGGTGGCTCAGAGGCACTTACTGACAAGCCTTCCAACTTACCTTCAATCCCCAAGTCCCCACATGGTCAAAGGAGAGAACCAATTCCTGCAAACCCTTTGACCTCCATTCGTGCAACATAATACACCTGCATCCACACACGCTCTCACACAATAAATAAATAGATACATTGATTTTTAACCTTTTCAAAAGTTTCAGAGGAAACAACAGCATGGGCTGTTTCTTCTATAGTAAAGGAAGACCTCTGTTCTGGGTATTTTAAAATAGTGAATCAACTCAAAAGTTTGTGGCTTAAAACAAATATCCCCACAGTTTCTGTGGGTCGTGATTTAGGGACAGGTTTAACTAGGTGATCTGCCTTGGTGTCTCTTATGTGGCTGTTGATAAATAGCAGCTGATGCTGTGAGAGGTCTGTGTCCCTTCTTCCTTTCTTCCCTGTCCCTCACTTTATTTCCCCTTTGTTGCCTCCCTTCCCTCCTTCCCTCCACCAACCTGTAGATCTATTTAATGTGTATGCACGTTTGCTTGCATGGCTTTCAGAAGGCAGAAGAAGACACTGGATTCCCCTCGAACAAATGTTACAGATGATTGCGAGCCACCATGTAGGTCCTAGGAACTAAAGCAGGGTCCTCTGTAAGAGCAGTAAACGCTATTAACCACCAAAACACCTCTCCATTCTCCATATCTATTTCATAAGTGTGTGTGTGTGTGTGTGTGTGTGTGTGTGTTTATACAACTGTTCAGGACCCGTGGATGGGTGTCTTAAAAAATAATTGCCAAAGTCTTGTACTGTAAAATAGTTTTCTTTGTCAAATTGGTGATAGGATATTTTATGTAGGAAACAATGTCTCTTGTTAGTATATGACAGAGGTGAATTATTATGGTAACATCTATCAAATAATACAAGAAATTTAGTAACTTTTTGACTGCTTGAGGCAAGCTCTCTTATTGATTAGTAGTTATTTCACACATGGAAAGTCCAATAACTTCCCATACCATCAAACACAAAACCTTTGTGTTTTCTTCAGTTTTAGGCCTGCTAGGTCTACTTACTATATGTAGTTGAAATGGATTCATTATTACTATGAAAATTCGAAGGGCTGAAAATAGAAACGGTCATACCATTTCATCAAAAAGAGCCAAGAAAGACAAAAGAACTCGTGTCAACACAGAAGCGGTAGGCGGAAGGAGATGCCCAGTGAAACAAAGAGTAATGTATATACCTTTTCTACAGTATAGGGGATGTGGAAATCAACCTTGTAAAAGAAAAAGTGGGATGGAGAGCAAGGTGCCACAGGTTCCAGTGACTCCTCGAAAAGAGTCCTCATCCGCAGTACAGGGCATTAGATCTAAGATGGCTCCTGGAACATGGGTGAGATTGCCAAAGGGTACCAAGGCCAGGGCAGTGGCCTGTCTTCACTTAAGTCCTCAAAGGTGAAGATACTTCCCCCGACTCCTTTTGAATTACCTCATTAGAAAGGGCTTTCACTGGAGCACAGTGACAGTGTGGCGAGATACAATTGGCCAAGGATTTAGGGGCTTGGGATAGGTTCATACATTGTATATAAGCTTACGGGCTGGGCAATAAACTCACATCTGCACCCTGATGCTGGTCTCTGGAGTCTGATCTCCTGGGATTTCCCAGAGTTCATCATGTAAATCTGTTGCCTCTCACCAACTATTACAGAGCAGTCATGAAGCAAAGCTAAGGAAAATATTTGGGAAATTATTTTAAAATAAGTTTCTACTGGGAAGTGGCCATGCACACCTTTAATCCCAGCACTTGGAGGCAGAGGCAGATATATCTTTGAGTTCAGAGCCAGCCTGGTCAACAGAATGAGTTCCAGGACAGCCAAGACTATGCAGAGAGACCCTGGTTTGAAAAACTGAACCAACCAACCAAACAACAAACAAAACATGTTTCCACATGGATGCCAACTGGCAGATGTAATTATGGTACATGTCCATGTGTTCTCACATGTGTTCTTTGTTCTTGGAAGGAGATACCATGAGCATTTATCAGACATTCTCCTTGTGGCTAGGAAGGTAAGGACATGGGGTTCCTACTGATACTCCTGCATTCCTAGTGGTTCCCTTTGCAAGTAGTGAAATGTACTCTCTTGGTGGCTAGCAAGGAGAGCTAAACCTGCAGAAGAAGAGATAAAATACAGTAACTTTAGTGATCATTTTGTCTATTAAAAACATTTTTATAAGTAAGTGTGAAAAAAATGAATACAGAGGACTTCATAGCTTCTAGGCAAAATCCTTCTGGAATCTGATGTAAATTCTCAGAAATCTGCAGTAGATAGGCAGTCCACACTTGAAAGTTTAATCGTGAATGTGGTGGGTAAGCAAGCATCAGCGGCTTAGCAAGAAAACAATGGCTTTCATAGAAGCAGGGAAGCTGGTCCTCCACAGATGGGTTCTCCCCTCCCCCACCCCTGCTGTCTGGAGAAAGGGTGGGCTCTCCATCACCCACAGTAGTACAGGGCACTTAAGTTGCAAATCACTTTGTCAAAATTAGTAAGGCTGACAGACTGAAGATTTTGATTGCAGAGGAATCTATGGAGCATTTACGGGAATTGTTTATTGTAAAGCCTTGGGGGAAAGTCATGACTATGGACCACTCTGTGCCAGAGAGTGGTAAAGGTAATAGCTCTTGGTACTCAGATAAAGAGGACCATTTATCATTAACACTCTCACTAGCCTTCCCATTCCCATTAAATATCTCCTGACTTTGAAGATACTGTGGAGAAACCAAACCCCAACTGGTTTTTTAAACAAGCAGATTAGAAATCTAGCAATTATTGCCCAGATAAAGAGATAAGAAAAGTTTCTAACAATCCCTTAAGTCAAATTATTTGCTTGGAAAAGGCTCACCTGTATGGCAAGCACAGTGGGATGCTTTTGTAAGTCCCCTAACTGTCTCTAAAAGAAGTCCCATTTAAGTAATTATCCATTTATACCATTTACACCGGCAGATAACAGCGAACCCTGCAACACGCTGTACTTCTCTGAGAAAATTTGAAAGAAACAGATTTTCCTAAAATGGATCTCAGTGATATTTTGGGTTAAACACAGTGCTTCCATTGTTTCTGTAATTTAGAGTCGTTACTACCGGTGAGCAAAGGAAAAGCACTGATTTCAGAGACTTTTGTATGGCAGATAATACAGATAGTGTTTCACATTCTCACATTGTTCCTGGCCAATGACTTCCACTGGGTTAATCAACCTTGGAAGCCCCATTCTGTCTATGGTTATCAGAACGGTGTCATGAGTTGGAGACTAGATAGAAGAAGAAGCAAGCTACCCTTGAAATAAACATTTTGTGAATTCTAGGTGCATCAGGGAGATATAACTCTAGATGGAAAGAATGAACCATTGCAGAGGAAACACTGATATAAAATGCAGAACTTTGGAACCAAAGTCCTGTCTGGCTTTACATGGTACCGGCTCACTGGCTCACTAGAGTTTCTCATTGTGAGCTCTGCATTCACAGATGCACGTTGTTTTCCAAACAGCCCGGAAACTAAGAATTAAGCCCTGCTTCTGCCCATCTCTCAAACCCAGTGGGCTCATTGTCCCTCAGCTCAACACCTGCTGTTATAAATCCACCACAGTGGCCTTCGTCTTCTGTGCCAGCAGATGTGAAGATGTCGAGAAGCTTCTCAGATGTTTGTGCTTCTGGGTCTCTTCTGGGGGCACCAGGAAGGGGAGAGAAAATGATCCTGGAATTCCAAAGGTCACTGCTGTGCCGAAATAATGAAAATTGCTCACATGTTGGAAAAAAAAAAAAAAAAACCCTTCTGATGTGATTACTGGAAAGCCTGGCAATCAGGCGAAGAACTGCCCTGGCTAGAGTTTCATCCAGACTTTTAAAAAGAAAGATAAATAAAAGGAAGGTGTGTCAGGAGTAAGACAGAGATAATTATTATGTTTCCTGCCTCTAGGCTACCGCAGTTAACAAGTTTAAGCATAAAATGGAAGACATGTTTACCAGTGCCAACAACGATGATGAGTGCTAACTCATCTATGCAGGGACTCAGTTCTAAAAACAAACTTCAGAATTTGTTGTGTGACTAAAGAAAGTAGAGTAATATTTTTTGTTGTTTTTACAACAAAGAAAGAATGGGATGTATACTTGAAGTTTATTTGAAAGTATCGGTTGTATCTGTATTTCATTTCTTCATGACATTTTTCTTTTAAGGGCATCTTAACATTTTATTTATTTATTTATTTTATTTAATCTTATTTTTACGTTGATGAATTGTCATTGTACAACGTTACAAGGTTTCAAGCTGATGTTTCATCAGAAACATCATGTTCTTTGCCCATAATCACTCCTCCCTCCTCTCTCCTGCCCTCCCTCTGCCCCTCCTTTCTTTCATAGACACCCTGTTTATTTTTATATCATTTACACGTGTGCATGTGCAGCTCCAGACGGGAGTGAAAGCATGTCCTTTTTGTCTTCTGTGGGAGCGAAAGCATGTCCTTTTTGTCTTCTGTGTCTGGCTTCCTTTGCTTGCTCTGATGATCTCCAATTCTAACCATTTTTCCTGGAAATAACATAATTCCATTCTTCCTCTTGGCAGGGCTAAGCTTACCGTCTAACGCCTTTGCTTTATTCGCTCCTCTGCTGAAGACAACTTGTTGGAATCCATAAAAGGCAATGGTGCCACAGTAAACATGAGGCGGCATGTTTCCTCTCAGGAGTAGTGTAGTGGGTCATATGGAAGTTTTATTTTTATTTTTTATTTTTTTGAGGAAACCACAGACTCTGCATAGTTCTGCAGAGGTTGTGTCATTTACATTCACACTACAGTGGTGGGCTTCATTGTCTCTTCATGCTCATAGGAAATTGTTATTTTTTCCTTAAATAATAACCAGTCCAACAGGGGACAGGAGAACTCTGGGGTTGTTTGGTTTTGCCAGTAGCTAAGGATGTTGAGTGTTCCATCATGTATGCCTTGCCATCTGTAACTCGTCTTTTGAGAGCTGTCTGTTTACTTCACTTGCCAATTGATTGACTGGGTTATTTGTGGGGTGAAGCACTTTATTTGTTTGTTTGTTTTTTAGTTCTCTCTCTATTCTAGCCATTACTTCCCAATTGTATGCACAACTAACAAAGATTATCACCCATGTTATAGATGGTCTCTGAATTCTGTTTATTGTTTCTTTTGTTGTGCAGACACTTTAATTTTGCACATCCTCATCTGTCAATTATTGACTACCAAACGATTAGAGTCGAGTCACTTTCAGAAAGTCATCATCTATGGCTCTATCTTAAAAATATTTTCCTCAAGCAGTTTCAGAGTTTCAGGCCTTACATTTCATTTTTGATCCATTTCAGTTGAATTTTATATAGGGTAAGAGACATGAATACAGCTTCATTTGTGGACTCGTGGGTACCCACTTTCCCTAGCACCATTTATTACATAGGCTTTCTCTCCAATATATACTGTTACATCTTTTGGGAAAATAAAACAAAACAAAACTAGGCAACTATACTTCTGTGGGTTTATCTCTGAGTCCTCTCTTTTTATTCTATTGGCATATGTGTCTGTCTGTTTATGCCACTACCATGCTGTTTTTGTGGCTATGTGTCTGTAATATAATTGAAATCAGGCATTGCAAAACTGCTTGTTATGTTTATTTGAGATTTTTGTGCTTTAAGAATATATTTAAATTCTGATGTCTGCTCCCTACTTTTCACTGGAAAGCTCTAGAATTTTCTGCACACTGATGCTAAATTGCAAGATACACAAAAGTGATCTTACACATAAAATACATTCTAAAAGCCCTGTTTTCCACATAAAATGTATCTGGCAGATAAATGTTACAATCTCTACCTTATAATTTTTTGATTTGAAGTTTTTCACAGGAGAGCTGGAGGCAGCATAGGACAGTAGAGAGCCCAAAGCAGTAAGATGTTGAGTCATAACTGGGATGTATCCCTGCTATATGCTTTGGGATAAGTATTTATTCATTCATTCAAGTAGTAAATAGACACCTTGGAAGCGTGGGGTTGTGTCTGTGTTCTATGGTACAAGAAGATCATTTCGGGCAATTTCATACTGGTGTATTTGGTTCTGGAAGAGTAGAATTACAACCAGATCTCAGGGCTCCCAGAGATGTCTCTAACTGGGATGTCTCCCTGGGATACTAAGGTAAGGCTCAGAGGCACCTGTAAAGGTCAGTTGAAGAGCTTTAAGGAGGGGGGGAGGGGGGATAATTGCCAAAAGACTACCACCTCAGATAGAAAGAGCCCTGTGCATGAAGAACTGGAGAGAAGGGACTATGTGTAGAGTGTATATGTACATGGAATATACAACGGATGATACAGAGTTTAGGACTAGAATCTTCACAATAAAATGTAGAGGTGATTGACTATGAATAATACATGGGAGGGTGTCTCCATCAACTATCCTCTTTCTTCCAAAATTTTTCTGGAAGGGAGCATGGTGAAGCCCCAAGGCTCTGCTTAGAGTGACAGGGTTGGGTTTCTTACACCAGCTTCCTTGGAGCTATTTAGGTCTTACAGCTGGGCTTCCCAGCCTCAGACACATCTTACAAAATGTGTGTATGTTCTAATGTGGCGATTGTACAGTTTAAAAAAGGCACCTGAGGATTTCATGGAAATGCTGATTCAGCAGGTTTGCATGGTCCTTTGAATCGATATTTAAAGCCCTCAGGGGACTATGAGCCCTCTAGTTCAAGGACACTACTTCAAATATGGAGGCTTGCTTGTTAAAGATGATGTCATGTAGTGCAGGGTAGCCTCAAACTCACTTTGTGGCTGAAGATGACTTTACACCGATCCTTCTGCATTCATCTCTCAAGTGCTAGGAAATGGGTATGCACCACCATGTCCTGCTCTGAATAAGAAGAACTTTATGCATGGCAAGAAGGCACAACTCAGTGCCATTAATTTACTTATGGTCAGTATTCTAATAACTTAAAATACATTCGTGTGTGTGTGTGTGTGTGTGTGTGTGTGTGATGGCTGTCTTCTGTCTCTCTTTCTCATACACCAAAACACACACACACACACACACACACGTATGCATGCATGCACACACACTAGTGTAATAGCCTATCCTGGCTATCCACAATGACTAACTGCTCACCAACCATCAGTCTCACAACAGGCCACAAAGTCCTCTCCTATCTGCATCGCCCTTTCTTAGGAGCTTCTTCACTTCTCTCTTCTCTTAAATATGCCTTTGAGTAATACAGAAATGTCAGAACAGCTCACTTAACTATTTGTTAACTTCAATGTCCGAGAGACCCAGCTGGTGCTATACCTCTTCATGCCACAAGGCCTAAGGTGTAGTTAGGTTTCTTTAGCACAAAGATATTCCAGAAAACTGGACTTACAAGGTTCCAGTGAACAAGGCTCTGGGATATATTCATGGATTTTTCTCTTGCACGTGTGTATTGCTAATGCATTTGAGGTGCTCGCTTTTCTCGCCCTCCTTCGTAAGTGTGATAGTTTGAATGAAAATGGCCCCATAGCAGCACTATTGGGAGGTGTAGCCTTGTTGGAGTAGATGTGGCATTGGTGGAGGAAGCGTGTCACTAGGAGCAAGCTTCGAGGTTTCAGAAGCTCAAGCCAACCCTAGTGTGTCTCCTTCTCTTCCTGCTGTCTGCAGATCCAGATATAGAACTCTCAGCTGCCTCTCCAGCACCATATATGTTGGCATGACACCGTGCTTCTGACCATGAGAATAATGGACTAAAACTCTGAATTTTAAGCCAGTCCCAATTAAATGTTTTTCTCTATAAGAGCTGCCATGGTCACGGTGTCTCTTCACAGCAGGAGAAACCCTAAGACAAAAAGATACATCTTTTTCACTGTCATTAAGTAATGGACTTCAGTGTGTTCCCTGCTGAAATCAACCAGAGACAACTTGAGCTGTAAAACTGTCAGCCTGGCTCTCTTTTGTTCAGGTAGTCTCCCTTAACTATCAGAGTTAGAATTATTTCCAACTGCTCTCTAATCTTTGTAGTACCCTAGTAATGTGGTGTTCTTAAATGAAATAACTCCTGTGAGTACAATAGAATCTGAGCCTGAATCTCAGCTACACCCGTACTGCAGCTGTGTGCAGTAAGAAAATCTTGAGGGCACCACAGAGAACTCCTACCAGTGTTGCCAGTTGATAAATCAAGACTTCATGCTTATCTTTTTTGTTATAGCTACTTTCTAGAGTATTCCACTGTAGCATCTCTATTTCACATCTTAGTTACCACAGCAATTCAGAACCACAGGCAATGTATCTGCCAGGGTCTTGAAGTCTCCCTCACTTGGTGCTACCACAAGTGACAGTATGAATGATCGTCAAAGCATGGCTTGGCAAAAGCCATCAGTGCTCACTGACCTTCTTTCTTGGGTTTTTGTTGTCATTGTTGTGTTCTTCAAACAGAGAATTCTAATAGCCAAATCCCATTAGGGAATATGTTCTGGTTGCCATACCTCCTACCTGGTGTAGATTATTATTTTGATCAAAGTCTAGTAGATATTGGGGCATACTCACAGTCCTAAAGATGATTTAAGGAGTTATCTCAAGAAATGCCTATTCAATCCATGTAGTTTGGAAAGAACCTATAACTTCTTCTATTAACATGTAGCATTACCTTTCACAGAGATGTAGGCCACATGGGATTCTCTTGGAAAATCACACAGAATTATTTCTATAGAACAAGCCAGCTCACTACCAACTTTGATGAAAATCTATTACTTCTTCACTAATTTGTCCTATAGCAAGTGGAAGCATGCCACACGCACACACACACACACACACACGCACACACACACACACTGTATACCACACTGTCTGTTTTTAGATTCTACATTTTATTTTGTTTCTAGGTTGTATCATATGTTTTAAGCTTTGGTAGGTGATTTGCATACTTTATATTAGTCCATACATATTAATTCTGCTTACTAAGTTCATCAAACAATCCAGCACACTCAATTACTAATAGATTAGTTTAAACTGCCACCAAGAAGGGTTAGTTTGTGTGTCTTCAGGGGTTTTGTCTTACTCAACAAGGTAAACAAACAGCTGAAGACTGAACTCCTTCGTTACCTGTAATTTCCTTTCTCTACATTTTTTCCACACACAAGTTCTCCATGACTCATGTCAACAAATATTGACCTGTGTTGTTGATTAAACTGCACCACCTCCCAGTTCATGTCTTGCTCTCCTATTCCTCCCACCTCATCATGTGATTGTACCTGGAGAAAGGGGCTTTAAAGAGGTAACAAACTTGAAAATGAGCTCACCAATGTGGGCCTTAGCCAATATGATTAGGAATGGAAAATTTGAACATAGAATATACAGAGGAAAGACTGTGAAGAGTCAAGGTAGAAACAGCCACGTACGAGCAAAGGAGAAAAGACTCAGAAAACCAATACTTTGATTTGAGAAATTATGCCTAAAAGTTTTGAGAATTGTGATAAAATTTCTCTCATTTCAGCTTCCAAATCTGTACACTTGCTGATTGACACTGGGTTTATGAAGTTAACACAACTAGACATGAAAAGAATCATGGACTGGGATATGGGTCAGTGCTGGAGTTCAATACCCTGTAACCGCGGAATATTAAAATTGGCTTAAAATGGTGTCATGACCAATCTTCATTGTCATCCTGACAGGATTTGGAAGCACTCCGAGGACACACCTCTGAGAATCTCTGTGAATATATTTCTAGAGAAGCTTTGAGGAAGGAGAAGCTTATTCACATTGACATTGAGTGGACCATTCCATGGGCTGTGGTTTTATATTGAGTAAAATGGGAAAATGGAGAAACCGAGCATAACACCAATATTCATTTCTCCCGGATTCTTCACCTCATACCCAATGTGACCTGCTTTGTGACTCCCTGTGGCCTCCCATGAAGGACTTAATCCTGAAAGTTTTAGCCAAGACAATGCCCCCTTCTTTTTTCTTGTCATTCATTTAATCATAGCAACAGGAAAATAATTGATATAAGGGTGAACTAAAATTTGAGCCTGGTTTTACACCTCATCCAGCATTTTCAATGATTTGGGTTAACGTTGGCTCGTTTGTTTGTTTCTGAGGATTGCTATTCTAATTGTCACATGAATTTTGATTCTTTTTTTGATATTCATTTAGCAGCCAGGGTTCAAACGCTCTAAACTCAGACATACCATCTTTTTGAATTGTTAGTACCCTGTTGTATCTGTGTTCCATAATGGCCTCATAGAGACCCAAGAATCGCTCTCCACCTCTGCTCCCAACCTCGTGCATCTCAAATGCAAAACAAGGGTGTCCATTCATCCTTGCTATTTCAATCTCTGATTCCAATCCAAACTACTATCCTAAGGATTCAAGCGCTTGTCTTCTGGCCTTGGCTATGCGAAAGACTTCTAATTAATATTCTAAATTCCATAATCTCCATCTCTTAATTCATACAGAGTGTACCCTGATTATCATCTCCAAATGCCTAATTATATAACTTAAATATTTGGTGGTTTCATTAAATAATATAGGTAAAATCATTTAAAAAGACGTTCAAGGCCCTTCATAATCCAGACTAATTTACTAGCTCTCTGTCTTTACAAACACTTCCCTCTTACCTCCGATCCTGTCAACCAATTTACCCTTCTTATAACAGAAAACATATTTTGACCCCTTCATGATGTAATATTACTTTTTATCTATAATGCTATTTATTCTTGTTTTATTATTAAAAATATGTATATCTTAAAGGACCAGGTAAACTGTTTTTTTTTTCCATGAAACTTTCATTGGCACTCATAATTATAATTGATAGTCTCATACTTTGTGACCTACCCATGTGGCACTTTCTGAGTTTCCCTTAAATTTGTCATATTTTGTTCTAGTTTTGTATCAGTGACGTTTTCTAGCAGGTAGTAATCTTGGACGGTTCCCTTTCTATTCCTACCTACTATATTAGAGAAGAGTACTATTATAGGTGGCTTATAAACATCTGGATGCATGAAGAGAATTTCCCAAGCATCAAGTCTACAAGCATTAGAAGCATGTTGTCAGTTTAATTCAGTTGAATCTGTCCATTTTGTGGAGAATACGGCTTACGTTTCTTCCTAGATTATAACGTAGCTCTTAGAATATGTTATATGAAGTCCAAATTAATCAAAGACATGAAAATTAAATTTCTCCTTGAATGTCCCCAAAATAAAAATTCAGACAAATCATTTAAAAAGCAAAATTTGGTTGCATTTGCCCAATCCAAAATATTTTTAGAAATAACTTATGGAGAGTGCCAATTGTCTTGGAGCTCAGCCCAGGGCTAAGGGGACAGCAGAATCTATTTTCGGAATTCAGAGGAGTTGTTTGGACCTTATCCTTTAAGACTATACAGCAAAACATGCAGCATCTGAGAGGTGGCCAGCACTAAAATGCTGGACCCTTCGCCCTCTTCATCCTCTTTCCTGGGTAAGTATCTTGGAAATCAAACAGTGTAAGCAGGCTGGTTGGTTGGGCTGGATTCTGTGTTACAATGAATAGTCTATTCCATTACACACTCTCAAGCTAAGAATCCTTTTGTTGTAGTTTGCCATGGTATTTTGTTTCACTTCTGTGTGTTTGTTTCTGAGCTTACTTCTTAAAGATTACACAATGAAGGTTACAGAAAAATAAAGACCCTTAAAACTTAAATCTTTACTATGACTACTTTGTGTGCTTTTTGAGGACTCCCTTAAGGTACTTTGACAAGTGGGAGTATGAGCTGACAATTTCTAATTCAACAACACTAATTCATTCGGCTTTATAGTGGAAGCAGATTTACTTGGCTCTCACAGTATGAAGGCTGAAGGTTTCTGCTTCTTAGAATTTCATCAGGCATTTCCATACTGTCCCTGCACCTTGACAGGAGAACCTTTCTTACCCATGGTTAAATGAAACTCAACAAGATTTGCCAGGAGCTGTACTATTTGGCATCCTCTTCTTACTCGCTGCCAGAGGATTCCATTTCTCTGCTCCAACCTCAAGCACAGAATGAATAAAGGAAAATTTGCAATGATAATTCAAATTATGCTATTTTCTCCCACAATCCTTACACCACCACCATGGAGTAGATACTAGTATAAGGCCAGACCACATGTAATTGCCATGAAATAGGTCAGACAGAGTTGATCGCACTTTTAGAGGTTTAAACTTTATTATTAAAGTCTCCATTTACTGAAGAGAATGCTTAAGTTTAGAGGTCAGATAACCTGTAAGAGTTATGGAACTAAGTAGCAAAGGCAGACCTACCACTAGGGACCTAGGTATACCTTTTTGTAATGGCTGACTGCTCTCTACTGTGCTGAACCATCAGGTGTCAAACATAATTAGGCCAAGAGAAAAATAAGCATGCCTTTCATTTCCATGCTCATCGATCCAAGAGAGAAAGAGATAGGTAGCGCTTCTTTGCTGTAGTCATAATTGTGACTCATAGAAACAGATGTAG
Organism: Rhynchomys soricoides; assembly: GCA_019843965.1. Classification (NCBI taxonomy): domain Eukaryota; kingdom Metazoa; phylum Chordata; class Mammalia; order Rodentia; family Muridae; genus Rhynchomys; species Rhynchomys soricoides. The sequence goes on along the minus strand of JADRCH010000027.1, from coordinate 3,075,862 downwards.
ACTTGAGCAAGTATATGCATTTGCGTTTCCTCCCTATGAGCCTTAACTATGCTTAATAAACAATGCATTATATTTCTTGAGCTGTGGATAGATACGGAGGGCAACGGCTTTAGAACACGTACTATATTAATTCACCAAGGCTATGACTGACCAGGAAAGTTTTGCTCTGACTTTGGATTGTTATCTATGTTTTAGCTGTTAGTTTGTAAGACTTGGGGGCAGAGACATCTTTGAAATCTCCCTCCCTGTTGATGCCTGTGTGTTCACTGACCTTTAGGGTAATAACATCAGTCTAGAAGTGACAATAGTCCAACTTCAGAGAAAAACATTGCACGTCAAATAAAAATGGACCACAATAGCTCAAACAAAAGTGTGAGCCTAATAATGCCCCTGTTATGAGTTGGAACTCCTGTTCCTCATATTGCTCTTTCTCCTGTTCTCCACGGAGGGGTGCTTTTCATCTCTTTCTTTGCCAGCCTGGCAGCTTGGGAGCTACTGTCAACCTCTCTACCTACGCCCCAGTTCTCCTAGAATAGAGACATTGATTTATGCATGAGAAATGTAATAGAATATAGAAGGTCATTCACAAGAGAGCTAAGGAGTTGTTTAAACAGTGGTGCTCATGCAAATTAGTGTGATTGCTGGCCCAGGTCCTGAAAGAAATCAAGTTGAGCTGAAAAGCAACCAAACTATGGGAGAGTTGGAATTTAAATGAAGTGTGAAAGCATACATTTCACCCTGGTACCTATTATTTTTCATGTTATTGGGCGTTTCTATTAGTTGCATGAAATTAATAATGCACATAATAGGTTCATAAACATTGGTTCATAAGGAAAAGGGCAAGTGTATTAGTAAGGAGCATGGTTGGCAGAGGTGTGTATTTATCTTCACTGTATGAGTAGACCATGTGAAATGACATTGGAATACAATTTCTTTTCTTTTCTTTCTTTTCTTTTATTTTTTTAAAGTTATCCTGAATTTGCCGCTCCCTATCTTCAGGGAATGTGAGACCAAGAGAAGGGGCAATGGCTGTCAGCGTTCTCCAGGGTTAGGATCACTATGATGTGTTTTTCTCTCTGTTCTAGTTGCTAGAAGTTGTTTTTCAAGGTGCTGGTAGACCATTTGTCTTGAAGCTGATGTTTCTCTGCCTTTGGCTGTATTGCCCCACCTATCCGACAATGGGCTACTTGGGCAATTGATCTGGTGAAGCTCCAGAATTTCTGGAGTTGAAGAGTGAAAAACAGGAAGTGGTGCAAGGCACCTTTGGCTAATCCCTCTGAAGGCACACCCTCCTTCCCTACCCATTCATTCCCTTGTCCCATTTCTTCCCAGACTCAACACTAAACTTCTGCGAGACATGGCAATTGGAGCTCACGTGACTTTCCTAGATCTCAGCAAGCTGCAATAGTTAAAATCTCTAGTTAAAATGACTATTTTTACTTATATTTATTCCTTGCACACACAGGATGAAACTGATAAATAACACCGAGACAATTTCTATGTTGGATCAACCATGAAAGATAAAAAATCAAAGCAGATATAATGCTCCTACTGACATACAAATACTTTTCATAAGGTGACTTCTCAAAACATATAGGAAAGTATGTATACACCATACAGGAGAAATATAAAATGAAGAGCCATATACCCACCATCCTGCTTAAGCAACAGAACACAGTTGTCTCAGAATCGTATTTTGGTGTGGATCCTTCCCAGTCTCATCAACTCTTGCCTCTCTGAGGTAACCATAATACTCAATAGTATGTTATTAATTTCTTTGCTTTCTTTTATGATTGTATAATATGCATGCATAGATTTAATTCATTTCATAAGTCTATGATTTTCATGTAAGCGTAATCATATCTATGTGTGTGCTTTTATGATTTACATTTTTGTAATTTTGGTTTTTTTAAAACATAATTCTTCTGTGATCAGTCTGTCCTGTCGCCTGTATCTAAGACTTTCTTATTCTTAAATGTCACATAATATTCTATTGCTTGATCTTAATTATTCTTCTGTTGACAGACACCTGGGCTGGCACCAGTTGTTTCAATAATGTAAACAATGATCCCCTAAACATTTATTTTTTTGCTTTTCTGGAGCACACACATAAGTGTTTTGCAAATGTATACTGTTAAGAATAGAAACCCCGGGGTATTAGGGATGTACCACTTTAAGTGTGCTGGGCGATGTTAGATACTTTCTAAAGTGCTTACATTACTCTATATTCCCAACTGCTTATGGGATATGGTATTGTCTACCTATATGCTTTGTAATTCTTATAAATCTCTTAAACCTGAATTAATATTTCATTATAAGTTTCTTCAGTCATAATGACAATTATTTTCCTTTTTTATGAATCATCCACACGTATGTTTGGGAGATCTTAATCACATGTTTTGCTCATTGTCTTATCGGGCTGTTCTTTTTATTTTATCTTCTATATCTTAAAATTTTATTCTTTGAAAATTTCGTACATGTATAGCATGTATTTTGATCACATTCTCTCTTCCAGTCTCTCCAATGGGCTCCTCATTGTCCTCCTCCCAGCTTAATATCCTTCTCTAAAAATAGTTTACTGAGTTCATTCACTGACTACATTTGTGAAAAATGCACAGTGTGTTAGAATAAATCAGTATAGCATGTGGTCATGACAAAGGTGACTACATAAGTCAGGGGCATATATTATTTAGCCATCCTACTGTTTGAAAATATAATGAAAATAATCCCCTTTAAATTTGTTTAATGGGTTGCTATTCAGTTTATATGCAATTAGTTTTTTCCCCATAGGTTCATACACTTGAGAAAATGTTAACTTGTATATTAAATATATAATGTGTTTTGTTATTGTTTTGTTTTGTTGGTGTTGGTGTTGGTGTTGGTGTTGTTTTGTTTGAGTCAGGGTCTCATTTATGTAACCTTGGCTGGCCTGGAATTCACAGTGTTGACTAGACTTTCCTCAAGCTGACAAAGATCTGCTTGCTTCTCCCTTTGTTTATTAAGAGGTTTTAAGCTGAGTAGCAGTGGTACACACTTTTAATCCCAGCACTCAGGAGACAGAGGCAGGTAGATCTCGGTGAGTTCAAGACCAGCCTGGTCTTGAGTTCCTTGACATCCAGGGTTGTTACACAAAGAAACCCTGTTTTAAAAAACAAACAGACAGAAAAGCGGACTCTAAAGAAATTAAATGTGGTGTTTTTCAGTGATTAAAATACTCTTTTCCTCTCAATTCGCTATGGTGATGATAAATTATATCACAATATTTTATCATATCAAACAAACTTTCATTCCTGGAATATACTTAAATTGTTTGTTTTGTATCATTTTTAAAATTTTTACAACCTTTTTTGTTTTGTATGTGGAGTATTTTGCTTCTATGTATGTGTATGTAACATGTGCATGCCTGCTGCCTGCTGCCTACTGCCTGCTGCCTGTGTAAGCCCAAAGAGGATATTAGATCCCCTGGAACTGGAGTTATTGAAGCCACCATGGGGACAATAGGAATTGAACCCAGGACCTTCCCAAGAGCATGAGTATCAGTGTTTCTGACTGAAGAGCTGCCTCTCCAGTCCCATTTCACATCATCTTTTAAATTACATTATTGTCCTTGGTTCACTAATATTTTGTTGAAGACTTTTCACACCTTTGCTCTTCAATGAGACTGGCTAATATTTTCTAAGGAATTGTCATTGCAGTAACAGTAATAGGATTACATTAACTTGGTATCAAAATCTGAGTGAGACATTTCCTCATTATTCTCTGAAAAATCTTGCATGAAGTTGGTACTATCTTTCTTAGATATTCATAAACATTTCCTTTGCAAAAATTTCTCTCTGATTTTCCTTCTTCTGACTCACTCAACTTCTTTATTGATTGTAATGGTACTTCAAAACTTTTCATGCTTTGATATAAAGACAAAAATGATATCCACTCTATAACATGTTGGAAAAGTTGGAGAGGTATTTGGAAGTGGCTATATATAATGCTGTAAACTTTCATTATAACTAAGTTACTTAGAAGTAAAACAGAATAGAATTAGTTTCTGAAACATGAAATTCTGTATTGATTTTATATTAATTTTTTCTTATAATTTTAGAAATATAAACAAAATATTTTAAAATGATTTCATTGGATTTTTTAATCAAAGCACTATGTATCATTTCTAATCAAGACTTAAAATTTATAATCTCTTACAATTCTTGATCATTATCCTCAATAAACTGTTTATATTGTTTAATGGTAAAAACTTAATTTTTTTACAATACTATGTAGAGAATCTAATTGCTGCTCATTTTCTTCCTTCAACAAATATAATATTAAAGATTTTGTTATTTTGTGGTGGTACAAAGGGAATTCTAGCAGAACTTTAATTTGTGGGCTGTACAGGCATTACGGTAATGGTCACTTTGAAAAGATGTGCAAATGTGCTACTAAAAGGGCAGACCAACTACAGACAGACAGACAGAAAGACAGACAGACAGATATGCCCTGACCTCCGCCATCATGGGTCGCATGCACACTCCCGGGAAGGGCCTGTCCCAGTAGGCGCTGCCCTACCGCCATAGCATCCCCACGTGACTGAAGGAACAGATTTACAAATTGGCCAAGAAAGGCCTTCCTCCATCCCAGATAGGTGTGATCCTGAGGGACTCACATGGTATAGCACAGGCTCATTTTATGACTGGAAATAAAATCTTGAGAATCCTTAAGTCCAAAGGCCGTGCCCCTGATCTCCCTTAGGGTCTCTACCATTTGATTAAGAAAGCAGTTGCTGTCCGAAAGCACCTTTAGAGAAACAGAAAGGACAAGGATGCTAAATTCTGCCTGATTATGATAGAGAGCAGAATTCACCAGTTGGCTCGATACTATAAGACTAAGCAGGTGAAGAAGAAGGAGGAGGAGGAGGAGGAGGAGGAGGAGGAGGAGGAGGAGGAGAAGGAGGAGAAGAAGAAGAATCATCTTTCCAAACCCATGTCTCCTAGGACCTCAGGATTTGACTTCAGAAACAGTGTCCTTGTCTATAGAGTTACAAAGAAGTTAGATTGGATGTGGGCTCCACATCCAAGCCCTTAATTCTTACTTTTTTTTAAAAAAAGGAGAGGACTCACAGTGACATGAAGACTTAGGGCAGAGGGTGCACTGGTGATGGAGATAGAAACGAGGGTGATAGAACTTGAAGCCAAAGGAGGCTCAGGATGGATGGAGACCTCCATAATCCTGGAGGAAGCAAGGAGGAATTCTTCTCCAGAGGCTTTGTCAAGGCTTTACCCACTGACACCATGATCCCGGAGTTCTCACCCCTAGGACTGAAAGATCCAACTTCTGTTGTTTTAAGTCATACAGTTTGTGATAATTTGCAATGTTAACTCTAACTACAACACCTCCCTGGCGTGAGAACAGATAACCACGAGTTCATATGACTTTCTGTTTCCTCACCTGCCATGCCCCTCTACTATGACAAATTAGTTTATTTGTCATGCTTCTGTGGAATGAGTATTATAATGTCAGATGGTTGTGCTGTTTGCCAGCCTAGAAGTGGCTGGTAAAGTGAATATCTAAGTGGCAGCTTTCTTGCTGGATTGTATTCTGAAATTAGATGGCAGTCTTAGTGTCTTCTGGCCCATGCAGCCAGCATCTGTCTGCCTTGGCTTTACTTGGAGATCCAGGACAGGTTGCATCTAGACGGAGGTGTTGACTCTGCCAAAAGCTCAGCTATCTTAGGCCCAGCTGACCACTTCATTTGCAGACAGGCCCCTGGTGCTTGTTGGTATGCTCAGCTTTTGGCTCAGCCAAACTTGCTGCTATGTGTGCACCTGTGTGCAAACTGCCCCCACTCCATGCTCTCTGTGTGGATTTCTGCTCCCTCATTCAAACCTTGACTTTCTTACTTTTTCCATAAATTTGAAAATTTAAAATTTTTTTATGCAGATTATTTCTTTGTTTGAAGCAGAGGCTTTTGTGGGAACACTTTAGGAAAATGGAATGAGGCTTTTGCTTTTATGCCGGCTATGTCTCTGTGTGTTCCTATGTCTTGATGTCATGTTATGACCTGTTACTGAGATCTGCTTATAGAGCACACTGGAAGCTCATTATCTCTCCCCCACCCCCAAATTACCAGAACGTACAATGACCATGCTGGTATAATTTTCACTTGGGACACATGGTGGCCAAGTACGATCATGTATTTATATAATCTTTAAAATTGAAGCCAGTACTAGGTTCACTTGGGTTCAAAGCTCTGCCTGCCACGACTTACTACTAGAGTGACATGAATAAGTCATGTATGCTCTTCACTTTTGAAATCTTCATTTGTAAAATAATATTGCCTGATATCACTGACTCATGGTGAGACTTAGATGAAGTGATACAAATCAGGGACATGACCCATTTCCATGTGCTTGATAAATGTTAGGTATTGCTGTCATTGTTACTGTTGTTGCTGCTAACTAGTATTAGCTAAACAAACAAGGAGGAAGAGAAGGTACAGTGCTCTCTGTGATTGGGTTTGAGACCTGCTCCACAGGAGAAAATCTATTCCTAGCACTATAAATCCAGTAACAAACACATGACTGGAGAAGTCATGGTCCCAGAAGGAAACTTACTATTGTTTAATTGCTATGGCATCAATTGGTCTTCTAATTAGCTGGGTTTATATAGACAAATTCTACTTTCAGAATTATCATTAAACATCATTTTGCAGTGAATATCAGTGACTACAGAGACATGTGGCTTTTCAAGTGATGACTGAGTGTAAGTCTTAAACAGGATATGTATCATCACCTGTAGGAATGTCATGGAAGAGAGGGCAGAAAGGATTTACAGTCCAGGACATAGGGAAAATACAGTCTTCCGGGTATGGCACAGCCATTGCAACAAGGGACTCATAGTAGCCATGATTATCTGTATTGGGCCAACACAAGATTGGTCCTCTTAATGATCAGTCAAAAATGGGGGAGTAACTTATAGGGCCCTTCCTCTCCCTGGTGAAATATTGGCTACTGATAGATCCTGGAGGAGTCATTGACATCTGTTGTGTATTCACTGTTGAGCCCAGAAGACACCAATAGATAGTTACAAAGCTGTGACCATCAGATAAATTCACTGCATAACAAGACAATAAGAAGCTGTGGGTGTGAGAAAGGAATTGAAGTGATGAAGAGGGCATGACAATAATGGGAAGAAGCTAAAATCTGGTGCAGGGTGAGAGTAACCAGGATGCATTGTATGCAGGAATGAAATTATAAAAGATGAATTTAACTAATGGAAAGACCTCTCTTTTGCTCCACTCTGATGCTCTACTTTGCACGTTCCTTCCTCTTGGGCTTTCATGCCTTCTCAATGATGCCTAATTTCTGGTACGATCCCTTCCCACAATGTGTAGCATCTGGATATTGATTATTCTCCTACATTGCCATCCCACACTGGTTGAGATATAACTATACATGGCCTGTTAGATGTTTGTTATAATCTGAAACCAATGAAAGCTGAGGTAACTATACAGGAAGGGCCCCTTGATGAATGTAGCATGACGTATTTACAGGGGCTGCAAGTGTCTCAATTAAAAAAGTATTCAACATGAGAGCAAGAGATCTGAAACAAAACTCATGCACTGTTAAGTTTGAGGCAAGAATATTTTAGTGTCAGGAAGATGTAATCCACAGAAGATAAGCAAAAATGAGTAAAGATACAAGAAGTTGAATAGATATTATTGTTATACCTACTTTACATAAGAGGAAACACACAGGCATACTTCTCATACAGATATTTGATAGGAAGATTCATACCAGCTTTCTAAATATAAATCCTTGACTCTTCTACAAAAAGGTACAGAGCATAAATTAGTGAGTAAGGCGTACCTAAGTGCCTGAAGAAGCATGCAGCACAATAGGAAGAAAAAGAGTAAAAGCAGCAATTGCAGCATCAACTGTGAACAATAGAAAACGGGCTTCAGGAGATTAAGGGGTTGTTTAAGAAGTCATTTATTAATATGTTCTCAGCTGATAATATTTTACTATGGCAGGGCACTGTATTCAAAGAATGGTACAAAAGAAGTTAAGTGTGACCAATGAGATCCTGAGCCTCCCAGCAACTGGAAGAATTTAGTTGTCCCTTGCAAGGAGGTGTTAATGGTTAACTAAGAATTGCCTCTTTTTGAAAACACACATGTGTGTGTGGTAGAGAGAGAAACCTGTTGTAACTTTCTGGCTGCCCATGTTCATCCTTTGTTCATTTTTAAACTCAGTAGCCACCCGTGCTGGTAGGCCCATATCCTAGAAACTGTTACGAATGCCAAGGTGATAGAATTGGCTTACACATAGCAGACCATATATAAACCAGAGATCTGGTCATTTCATTTATACTTTGCCAGAGACATTATTCTGTGAATTTCTTTAATTAAAAGTCTCTTTCTCCCTCCATTCCTATCTTTCTTGCTTTCCAACTTTTAATAAAAGGAATTTTCAGTTGATCTTGGTAGATTGAACTATTTTGCCAATTACAAGAAAGGGTCTGTTTTAAGGAAGGTCTGTTGTAGGGAAAGTCTCTGCTTTAAGTATTGCAAGTAACCAAATTTTATGTAAGTTTTATTTTTCTATCATCTATTGGGAACATAAGTGATGGATCTTCTATTACTTTTAAATATTATCAAAAGCTATTTATAATTTGGTGCACCAGTATTTGGGACCCCAACAATAGAGAACAAATAGCCTCAGAGAAATAAGTGATGTGTGTTGTGGGGTGGGTTCCTAGGGAAGGCAGAAGGACATAAATGCAGAAGGAAGTAGGTGGGTAAAATAACATTAAAGATATCTGAAAAAGCCACAAGGAATCATTCTACTATTTACCAAAAAAAACCCAAACCCAAACCAAAAAACCCTTAAGCCCATAATGCATATAACTCTGAGAATATATACATAAGTAGTTTTAATGTACTTTTCTCATCTTTGATGATGGTGCTTCCTCCAAGGGTCAAAGACTACCTATAAAAAAACCTTTAATACATATGAGAAGTCCTCCTTTGAGTTGTTGGTCTGGGCTATATGAGAGACTCCTGAAACATACAGACCACTGCTACTGCCTTTAGTTATCACCCTTTCCCTCCCCTGTCCAAATGTGGAAGGTAAATCCCTATTGTCGAAGACAGCATGTTGTTTAGAAACAAGATCTAAAGATCCCTAAGCTGGAACTGATGAACCTCCTAAGGATTAGCTTTCATGGTACTAGAGGGTTCCATGCAAGTTTCCAAAAGAGAGAAGAAAGCAATAGTTCTATCCAGGTATGAAGCCTTTGAACCAAATCAATGGCCAGCATGTCATGATAACGCTAAGGGTAGAATAGTAGCATCCATACCTCGGCAGTGACCAACAGGTCTCTAATTGGACTTAAGGCCCACTCAACAAGAGAATACAAAATTTGGTAATGGAGACCTAGCCAACTAGTCATTGCTAGTGAAAACATAGTTGTTGGAGAATTTATATCCACTAATTTACTAAGGCATCAGAATGCTTAACACCATGACACCTGCAATTTTCATAAAGGAGGGCATTTAACTGGGGCTTGCTTACAGGTCCATTGTCATCATGGTGGGGAGCATGGCTGCTTTAGACAGATCTGGTGCTAGAGAAATTGCTGAGAGTTGTATTTCTAGATCAGCAGGCAGTCAGAAGGGGGGGGGGGACTGGGCTTGGCCTGAGCATTTGAAGGCATACTTACCTCACAAGGCCACACACACTCCAACATAGCCACATTCCGTATAATGCCACTCTCTGATGACAAAACATTCAAATCTATGAACCTATGCCGGCCTCTGTAGACAATAATCTATAAACATTTATCTGAACTTACAGATAAGTATAGTTTTGATGCCTCATTAAAACAAAAACTCTCTCGGCAACAGATGGAGACCACTACGAACAAAACAAAACAAAATAAAACAAACCCAAAACAACCAAAACCCCAAACCAAACAAACCAAACAAAAAACGCAACCCATCAAAATACTAAGTTGGGTAGCCCAGTCCCAATGGACACATCTACAAGACACTGTTATACCAAAGACTCAGGGAACATTGCAGAACACAAGGTAAGGAATATTGTAAGAACCAGAGGTTCAGGAAGTCTGTTGTGAGATTGTGTCTCTGGTAATAGCAGAAGCTACACCCATAGAGTCTCACCAGCATGCCTTAATAAAGATAATCCAAACAAGGACAACACACACAAACGTGTCAAACTGGATGGGAAAAAAACCCATGAAGCCTCAACCATACACAAAGAATTATAGGTAACTAAGTAAACCTGGGAATAGGAGAGCTGGCCTTCCCTAGGGAAGAGCACAGTATACAGCTCTGAAAACATAACACAAGTAACATTATGTAGACAGAACAGGTTATAGTTAGGAATGTGTGTGTGTGTGTGTGTGTGTGTGTGTGTGTGTGTGTGTGTGTGTACATATGCAGTAGCAATTAGCAAAAGGGAGATGACATAAATATAAAGGATATGGGATGGTACATGAGAAGGTTTGGAGGGAGAAAAGAAAAGAGATGTAATTAAATTATACTCTCAAAAATGAATAAATAATATAAGTAGTAAGTTTACCTGAGAAAATAGTCATACTGCCATGCCAAAACCAATGAGGGATAAGTTGGGATTCTTATTTTATTAACTTGAAGACCTGATTTGACGACAGAAGATGAATGACGGCTTCCTTCCTTTCCCTAACCCTTCATCACAGTTCTTGAGATTCACCAATTAAGAAGCCTTCCCTTGGGGCTGGTGAGATGGCTCAGTGGTTAAGAGCACTGACTGCTCTTCCAGAGGTCCTGAGTTCAATTCCCAGCAACCACATGGTGGCTCACAACCATCTATAATGGGATCTGATGTCTTCTTCTGGTGTGTCTGAAGACAGCAATAGTGTACTCATATAAATAAAATAAATTAAAAAAAAAAAGTCTTCCCTTGAAGATGAGAGTGGATGCGTGGGTGGGTGGGTGGATACCCCCATAGAGGCAGAGGGAGGGGGAGCGAATAGGGAGGTTTCCAAAGGGGAGATCTAGAAAGGGTGAAACATTTGAAATGTAAATAAAGTATCAAAAACAAACAAAAACCAAAAACAAACAAACAAGCAAAAAGAAGCCCTCCCTTGACTGTAAGTTCTACTTTGAGGCTCAGTGGCTGTTATTCTTCAATCTACTTCACCTCTTTTAACCCCTTAAATACCTTTGAAGTTTCTCAAGTATATAAGTGGGTACAATATTAGCTTTTATACAATTGGATAAAGATTCACTGTAGTCGAGGGAAAAAGCATAAAGGTGAACTGGAGTGAGTTATCAGATAAATGTTATTAAAAATCTGTGACCATATGAACGCATTTCTATCACTATAACAATAAAAAAAAATGGCCTGAGAATTAAAATGTTCCCATATTCTCAGGTTCTTCACTTACATCTGGTAGTTCTCTGAAGAGCATGTGCAGGCTTTAGCAAGGTTTCAGAACAATCCCATTGCCCTATAGCTCAGCTGAAAGCACTCTTCATATTTTCCCTGCAGCCTCAGACAGTCCCAGTCTTCTCCTAACTATGAACCACAAAATCACATGGAACATTTAGGGGAAAAATTCCAGTAAATGTTGTTGAATGCCCGTTATTGAATGGTGTAGAAGACCCATTCTACACCATGTACCCACATCATGTTCTCTCACAGTGCCATGCTATCAGTTCTGGTGACACTCAGACATTTAAACTTCATTGTAAGAACATTTCTTTGGCCAGAAAATTCAGCCACTAGCTGATCAAACTCAAAGGAATGTCAGTTAGCATAAGAAGGGCAAATTATTTTTTTTTTATTACAGTGCCTTAAATAGCATAACAATACCATTTAAATCATGATACACATTTTCATTGCCCCTACAATTCCATGAGGGGTTACATGTCATTTCATCTGATTCCAAACAAAATAAAAATAATAGCAACAACAATAACAAAAAAGTAAAACGTGTAATGAAGGTAGGAGAGAGAAATGATTTCCTTTTAACGAATAAGGAGACAGAAGATAAGTGAACCATGTGTTGGTTATTTTTGTTGTTGTTGTTGCTGTGATAAGATACCACAACCAAGCCAAATTATAGAAGAAAGAATTATTGAGACCATGACCATCATGATGGGAGCATGGTGGGAGCAGGCAGGTAGGCATGACGCTGGAGTAGCAGCTGAGAACTCACATCTTAATCTCAAGCATTTAAACATATGCACTTATGGGGTTGTTCTTATCCAAACCACCACAGACTAGTGCCATGTCAGGTACTATGGAACGAAACATGCCTCAGACTCTCGGAGAACTGTTCAAGACTCCCCTTCATCTATGGGAGGTACACCAATAAGAAATGTCAAAGGTCATATAAAGGGAGGGCTTACCTTTATTCTTCCCTGCTCCTGACTCTAGGTAGGTCATTGCAATTGATGTGGATGAGTATCATCCTGGTTGTGGATCCTTTCCTCACACCTTGCAGTCACTTTGTGGACAGACTGATAGGAACACACAACAGAGCTTTTTCTACAAGATTTTGTCTACGAAAATTTTATGTGAGCTACACTTCTTCCAGTATACCATAAAAAACCTAAACGAGAGGAAAACCTATTATTTTTTCTTCAAGTTTCATTGTATTTTCTCTTTGGTGTGTTAAAATGTTTTCCATCATTGGAGAAGAAGGTTCCATTGAAGGGTTACAGGCACATCTTGGTCCCATTGTTTGATATATGGTTAACTTCTCTTCTGAACTGCCATGTTGTTTCTTTTCCATCCCATCTTTGTTTTTCTGTTTACTGTGTGTCCATCAGTGTGACATCATTGTCTCTATTTACTTTGAATTGGATACAATCATCCTGACTACAACTTCTTCTCCCTCCACTCTTCCCAGCTCCCCTCCACCTTTCCACTTTTCCAAGATCCACTCCATCCTCTGTTTCTCTTCAGAAAAGAGCAGGCCTCTAAGAGCCAATAATCAAACATGACAAAACAAGATTTTCTTAAGTTGACTCCCAAAACAAAGGTTTGTAATTGTATCTTTTATGGTTTTAGACCACCTGGATGCCACAGCCAAGAAAGACCTTTTATCTCCAAGGAGAAACCAGTGGTGAGTTTTATTCATTCCACTGAATTACATAGACATCAGCCACAGCATTTCAATTCAGCTTCCCAGGAAATTAATGAACATGAGATTTAAGGCTATCAGAGGTCATCTGTACTCTGTACTTGCTTTAGTTTGAGAAACATATGATAAGTTTTTAAGTTCTCATGAGATTCCTGCCTTCAAAGACCTGGGACAGAGGCCCAAGGGTTAGCATAGAGTTTAGCACACAGTGCACAGGACAGAGTCCCCAGGACCTGACAGAGTTTAGCACACAGCATATACTCCCAAATAACTGTCATTCATTTGAGAAGTGACTAGACTATGGCTTCCACCTGATTAGAATTTGTTCAACATTCCAAATAACTGATTTGCATAACTTGACTTTTGGGTTGTTGACATTCTATACTTTTGACAGATCAATACTTGATTCTGGGTCCTTTATTTAGTAGGGAAATTGATAAAGTGAATTATGTACTCCATTTGAAAGATGAGCATGAAAAGTTTGAAAATCTTATTTCAATTCCCTATCATTCCCTCTCAGTATGTAAGAAATTTCCCTGGCTGGGTGAATTTTGTCTTGTTCATCTCTAGATTATATTTGGACATAACTTAGCTTCTGTCATGAATAACAACTGTCAGAAGAAAACTTGAGCTGAAGTCTAGAGAATTCCAGACACTGAGAACCTTTGAACCATATGCTCTAAACTGTAGCAGGATTTATATGGATACTCTTAGTGTTTTAACATGCACATATTCTGTTTTCTTTAACAGTCAACATGTATATTAGACATATATTAAAACATCTCTTTTGTGTGTTTGGAAATTGGCATGATTGGATTATTTTTTGTATATTTAAAAGTCAAACATGCATCTTCATGACATTTGGGCTGGAGGTAAAATTTGACCTTTGAATTATTGCCAATCCCCTTGTGACTACTGTTAAAAACAGATGCAAGAGAGTTGAGAGAAGTCATGAGAATTTGCTTGTATGTACCTACATGTGATGGAGACTCATCATTTCTGGTCTTCAATCCAAATTTCTTAGCCAATTCTCTTTGAATTGAATCTGCAGTATAACCATGCCAATCCTACCGCTTCAAAACAAAGTCATTTTTAAGCTATTTGAACATGGAAAAAATCTGAACAATCTCTGCAAGCACAAAGCAGGTATTTTCTTCAAACTCAAGTAAGTGAAATGACTGAAGAGATTTAGTTCAAATTGCGAATAAATTCGCCTTTGGATTGAGACCAGGCAAGAGAACTATCAGACTCGAAGGTCAAAGGAACAGTTTGGAGAAAGTTATAAACAGAAAATAGGGATTTAGAATGGAAAGGCTGAGCTCAACAATCAGATGGGGTCATGACACCTCAGCAAGCAGCTTTCGTTATTTTTTTAACTCGCTGTGTTAACCCAGAACTTTACTTTCACTAACTCTAATTGAGAGTAGTCCATTGATTTTTTTTTCTTCTTTCTCTGTGTAAATATATATTTTTAAAGGATGAAGGAGGTACTTTCTTTCTGTTCTATTTCTTCTTTCAGATGAATATAAAGCATATAGCTATCTTGGGCTATTCTGATCTGTATCTAGTGTCTTTCCCTATATGAATATTCCTAAAATTACAATTTCTTTGTGGGATTAGCCTGTGGCTAATATGGTCTCAAATTCCTATGGGCAAATAACTGTTCAGAAGAACACTAATCTTCTAATTGTCTAAATTCACATAACCTTAACCAAGTTTGGTAGCAAAATATCATAGTTGAAAGGAAAAAAGGAGAAGAACCAAGAAACAACAGATATATTTATGCATCTACTCATAAGTATCAAGCACAAACATATTTAAGGTTTGTTACATAGCCCAGGGACATTTGTAATAATATTTATTACTCATCACTTCTACACTAAAGTTTAATATTGTGTTTCTTGGTGCAGGAAAGTCCTGGCATGTGGTATCTGTCATCATTTATTATATGTTTAGGAAGTGGGAGATCTCTAGCTTAGGGATTTCATCTCCTATCAGTTGATGTGAGTCTCTGTCCATCTGAGTTTCTATAACACTGTACTTTAGGTTATGTAGTACACAAGCAATAGGAATGTATTGATCAAAGTTCTGAGACTGAAAAGTTTAAGATCAAAGAGCCTATAGGACCATTTTCTGTAAGGGACTATTCCCTATAGATGTCACTGCAAAGGCTTCATCAGTTCTCTCCCAGAAAGACCCTAATTGCCAGGCAAATGGTTTATGTTCTAATATACCATTAGAGATTAGGTTTCAATGGATGAGTCTGAGAGAAACTGTTATCATCAGAGCTAAAATTTGCATTCCTACCAGCTATGGACACATGCTTCTAAAGCAGTTCGGTAACATGGGCATGATTTAAAAGAACTTAAAATAATATTTATTGACTAAGTGATGGATGGAGACATACTCTAAGTTCACTATTTTCCCAACTTGACTGGCCTATGTTATGTCATGACTACATTTTTCCATCCCTTTGTGAGAATGGGTTAGTTTTTCTCAGCCCGCACTACTGATCACCATTCAGGCTTAATTGGTCAGTTTCATTTCCTGGCAGTTCCTCAATATCACTGGTTCCCACCAAGGTCAGTGACTTGTCTTTTTGCACCTGCCTCCATGCTTGTACGTTCCATTCTGTATCTTCCTAAAATGCCTTACTAATTTCCTGTGGACACCTAGTTTCAAGTCAGGGCACTTGTCACTTCCTGGGTGTCCTGAGTAACACTATCCTATTACCTATCAGCAAAGGTATGGCTTTATTTTTGTTTGTTTGTTTGTTCTTTGTACTCATGGCTGGTTGAATGCCTTAGACCTCACTGGATGGAGACTCCCTTGAGGATGTGTACTCAGTATCTGCACTTTTAGACCTTGATACCTGGCATAGCACTATATATATGATACTTATTCTTGATATATTTACTGCATAAATGAGAATGTTTTCTGGTACAAACTATAAAGCAATGTTGTACCTACTCATACATTTTGTTATATTTCTTCTATTTTTTTCCAGGCTTATGTTCTTGAAAAAGTTTTAATGTTAAACTTTTATTTGAATACAATATTTTTAGTAATTCTTTAAGAAATCACATACACAGTGTATTTTTTTATCATATCCATTTTCCACTCCTCCCTGTGACTCCTTCTTATGACTCTTCCTTAACCCTTGGAATAACTCCACTCCTTCCCAACTTCTTGGACCTCACCCTTCTATTTTTTAAATCTATGTTGTTTAGCTTTTGCTAACTGTATACTCAAAGTTGGTGGGATATCCACCCAAGCATTGGTCAACCTATCATGGGCCATAGTCTTAAAAAACTGACTTTCTGTTTCCTAGAAGTCATCAGCTATCAATAGCTCCTTATCAAGGGGTGGAGGCTAATGAGCACTTCCCCTGACCCCTCAACACAACGCTGGAGTTTTGGTTGGCTATACTTTATGCAAGTCTTGTATAACTGTTATGACATCATGTGTTCAACAGTCCTACCATGCCCAGAACATTGTTTTGCTGACTGATCCCTCCTGATTTCTGGATCTTAAAACCTTTTATGCACTGTCTTCCATAATGGTCCCTAATCCTTGGAGAGGGAGTATGATATGGATGTCCCATTTGTGGCTAAGTTCTCCAATGACACCTACTCTTTGTACTTTGACCAATTTTAAGTTTCTGCATTAACTGCTGTCCACTGCACAATGAAATATCTCTGATGAGGTCAGATTGCTGTGTGAATCTATGTGTCGGACATACAAATTTAGAGCATAGTTTAATATGATGTCCATTTAGAAAAAAAACTCTAAGTGAAACTTCACCTCTGTATCCTACAAACTATTATGTTCATTCTCGTTTATATTACCACCACAGCTGCAGTGAGGTACGCCATCATGATTTCTATGTGCTCTCAAAAGTAGCCTGGTTCTTGCTGAAACAAAACACAGATCTTTGTGGATGATGAGTCAGGACTTGTCAGAGGCTCTGGAGGCCCTGGATGATGCTAGGTGAAAGGCTTCGGCCAGATTGCTGTGTTTTTGCCAGTAGTTGAGAATTTATCTGAGGTTCCCAGAGTAGGCAACATTTCTTTTGGAAGACAAATCATAGGAAAGAAGTCTTGGGGAGGATTGTAACACGGCCTGTAGTGAAGGAAAAAGTCATTAGACCACTACAGGACAAGTGGTGTGCCAGGGTTTGCCTTAGCTTCAGTCATTCTGTTTAATTTTATTGTAAATCTTTTGATTGGATTTGTTTTAAAAACATGACATCTATCAGACATATATTAAAAAAAATAATTGATATTTTCCAACTGGTGATATTCTACAATATGCTTATACATGGAATCCTTGCTCAATCTTTTTAATGATCCCTTTATGTAAATAACTATATAAACACCCACTTTATTTTCTGAATTAAAAAAAAAAACTAGGAGAATATATCCTACCTCTAACAGTAGATATGTTTGAGTGAACATTTTTATTACAAAATCTACTTAAAAAAAAAAAAAACTCACCCTGTCTTCGTTAGGGTTTCCATTGATGTGATGAACAGCATAACCAATAATCAAGTTTGGAAGGAAAGAGTTTATTTGGCTTACACTTCCACATCACTGTTCATCCTTGAAGGAAGTCAGGACAGGAACTCAAGCAGGACAGGAATCTGAAGGCAGAAGCTGATGCAGAGGCCATGGAGGAGTGCTGCTTATTGTCTTGCTCTTAATGGTTTGCTTGAGTTGCTTTCTTATAGAATTCAGGACCAGCAGTCCAGGGATGAAACCACTCACTGTGGGCTGAGCCCTCCCCCATTATTCACCAATGAAGGAAATGTCCCACAAGTTTATCAGATCTTATGGAGGCATTTTCTTAATTGAGGTTCCCTCCTCTCACATGATTTTAGCTTGGCATAAAACTATCCAGCACACATTCAAATCATCAACAACAACAGCAACAAAACCAAGCTTCTACAGCTTTAACACTGACTTAAGGTTACCAAAAGAACAAAACTAAAATTATACTGTTTTTCATCTTGGAAAAATAACAATTCATTAAAATAAAATTATTCTATATTTTGAGAGAATAGTTGATTTCCATGTTTCATCAGTTAGATTATGGTCAGCTCTGGGAACAGTGGTTGAGGACAGGCAGAATCTTGTTATCTGTCTTAGTTTGGGTTTTATTGCTGTGAAGAGGCACCATGACTCTTATGAAGGAAAATATTTAATTTGGGCTGGCTTACAGTTCAGAGGTTTAGTCCATTGTCATCATGAAGGGAAGCATGGTTGCATTTAGGAAGACATGGTGCTGGAGAGGCAGCTTAGAGTTCTACATCAGACAGCAGGAAGTGAATACTACACAAGGCATGGCTTCAGCATCTGAGAACTCAAAGCCCACCCCCTAGTGACATGCTTCCTCAAAAAAAAAAAAAAAAAAAAATGCCATACCTACCTTAGAAAGGCCATACCTATAAGCTACAGGAGACATTTTCTTTTAAACCACTATAGGAAACAAAGGAAATCCCTTTCTGAACTTACATGGTAGCATGTGAAATGCTGTCTGGCTAATGAGAATAGAAAAGTGGAATCCTATTTCCTAGACCTAAAAAATTTTTTGTCCTTTGACAAATAAAAGGCAAAGGAAGGTTTAAAGAAATGTGTTCAAGGTCAAATCTGAAAGTAAGACACGAAATCACTGTGTTTGCATTCGATGTTGGCAGTACAAAGCTAATATTTTTTATTTTGCTAACTTCAGTGAATCCTCTAGAAACTCATTATAAGCAGTATGAGCTTTGTGGTTCACTTATATTGCACTAACATCTTTCTAGGACAGAAAACTCCCGCTGGTATGAAAAGTGCTTGCCTTAAGTGAGATCAATTCTCATTTCCACGTTATCAGTACCTTTCCTTTGCTTATGCTGCCAAGTTCTTTGAGGCTAGTTTTTATTTGACACACATACATATACGTGTGTGTATTTATGTGTGTATGACTATATCTGCTGAGTCATCATCTGTGAGGTGAAACTTAAAGAGATGGGTGGTATTAAGGAGCCTAGGAAGACGATCCTGCACACAAGAACCCCAGTGGAGGAAGGTACAAGGAGTAAAAGGATGTATTCACCCCCTTACAAAGCGAGATGCCAGCTGAAAGCCCTCTTCCCAGCAAAGCTGTTCATTTGTGCTGAGCATCCTGAAGCACAGGGCAGACTCTGCTAGATGTAGGGTCATGGGGGCAGGATGAGGGATATCCTCCTGTCTCTTCTTTTTCACCCTTAATAGAAGTCCAGCTCATTTTGCAAAGTGTTTCTGAAATGTGCTCACTGTTGTGGACTCTGCCATAGCCCTCTCTCAGGTCGTCGTAATTTAGGTCTAACTTGCGATTAAATTAAAATTAGCCTTTTAACTAGTTTACTGTGTTCCCCTAATCCACTCTCTACCCAGTGGAGAGTGACATTTATATAATACAAACACTGTGATGTTCCTTATCGTCTCATAATCTAAGGATGGAGTCCATATTCTTTCGCAAGGCACTGAAGACTGAATCTTGCGAGTTTTCTCTCTGTGCCTGGTGCTCCTTGGTTTTCAGCTCACACACATCTCTAGTTTAACATCCTGCAGTCATCAGCAAAGCCTTCCTCTTCTCCTCTTTTTCTTACCTAGCTGATGGCAAATAACAATCTTTATCTTTCATCTCTCCATCTTCCCTCCCTTTCTCCTTTTTCACTTTAACATTCTATAAATATTCATCAATATCCTTCTAGGTGTTGGTTAATGAACAAACCAGACTAAGGACTGCCAAAGTAGAGCGTAATGTTGTGTATTTGTTTGTGTGTCAGTACATGCACGTGTACACCTCAGGTTGGAGATGGCAGAAAATAAGTGTGATTCATAATGCTTTGGTGTGACCATGTCCACATGTTGATGTGACATGACAGTGTTAAGATATGTTCACTTAGGAGATTGAGATACTAACACAGAACCCTCATGAATGGTCTTAGTAATCTTATAAGATGGCATAAGTTACCAGGTACCTTTTCTGTCTTCTCTCTTTCTGCCATGTAAAGACCATTCTTTTTCCTCCAGTGCTGTTGTAGAAACTGAAACTGGGTCCTCTCCAGAAATTAAATGCTAGCTCCTTGATCTAGCTAGGAGGCTAGCCTTTCTAGCTGCCACGACCGCCAAAACTATATTTCTATTGTTTATAAACTGAACAGTTTCAGGTATTTCAGCCCTTTCTTTGACTATTAATTATGCAACAGTGATTTGTATCTTCTCCTTAGGTGTCACACTACTTATTTCTGTAGAAAGTCGCACACAAAGTGAAAAACATTCTCCCCATCTCAAAAAAACATCTGAAGAATTAGATCAAGTAACAAGAAGCTGAGTATATTAATATAAATATCAGGGGTTGCAAAGATGGTTCATATGACTAAGAGCAGTTTCTCTTATCACAGAGGACTGATGTTCAGTTCTCAGCATCCACATTGGACAGCTTAAAGCTGCCTGTAAATCCACTCCATGCTATCCAGTACTTGCTTCTTGCCTCTGTGGGGACCCAGACGCTCATGGACACACATATATGCACAAATAAATATAAATAAATAAACAAATAATATGCAATGTCTTTCACAAGGTCATCATATACTTGGGACTTGCTTACCAGCTGCAGGCCTTTTGAAGGTCCTAATTTAGTCAATGGTTTGACCCCTTGATGGAGTTATACTATTTTGGTTCAATTGAGAGATAATGAAAGTTAGGAGGCCGGATGTACCTACATTAAACTGGTCACTGGGAGCATTTCCTGGAAAGACATGGCAAGTTCTTTCTGCTCTCTCTGCTTTCTCTACCATGAGGTGAGTTGCTTTGCTCTGCCATATATTTTCTACATGATGTTTAGGCCACTGCATCTCGGAGACACAGAGGCAGCCCCATGGAATAAAACCTCTGAAATGTTGAGCTCTAGTGAATCTTCCTCTACACTGTCTGTCTCAGGTATTAGTCACAACAATAAAAAGTAGGAGTAACAGAGAGCTTCAGTATTGATGAGGAAATGCTTTCAAATAAAGTAGCCTAGGTGTGTCTTTAACGTGTAGCATAATTACAGTGAAGTCAAGAGGAGGACAGAAAAACATACTTTAATTATTACATCAGTCAACTCCTAGCAAGAAAGTCTAGGGTTAAATGTAGTGCTGGGAAGTGCATGTTAAACATGTCCCGCCTAGTCTGTATTAAACTCATGCCAACATCATTAGTCAAAGAGATTCTAAAAATCATCAAAATTCCAGGCTTGATTTCAGGTCAAGAAAGAGCTGAAGAAAAATTACCTTTGGGAGCATGCAGAGGGCTCAGAGTAGGGAACAAGCCTGCACATACCAAAGATTATCTATTTTTTC
This sequence comes from Rhynchomys soricoides, assembly GCA_019843965.1. NCBI lineage: Eukaryota > Metazoa > Chordata > Mammalia > Rodentia > Muridae > Rhynchomys > Rhynchomys soricoides. The sequence goes on along the minus strand of JADRCH010000027.1, from coordinate 3,054,351 downwards.
TTTTGTCACAGTCATTAAAGACAAACCCTTCAAGAACATGCACCACAGCAGCTGATGGCATTGTAGGGAGAGCCATGGCCTTGTGAATGCCTGGATCTAAGCAATTTTTGTAAGTGTCAGGATGTCTGTTATACTGACCAATGTTTTGTGTTATTATTCTTCCTTCCTTTAAAGGATGCTACATTGGAATTTACAGATCCATGTCCATTTCTTAATTAATATAGTGGGGATGTTTGTAGAGAGCTTTTATATCATCATTACCCACACAGTCACCACAAATTTAAATTAAGTGCCATTATAAATAAAAAAAAAATTAGTACACGACATGGGACATAGATTCCCAAGGTGAAAACATGCAAAGCTAGACTTGTGCGTACCTGTGCTAGCTTCGAGATTGAAAATAAACGATTTCACATATAACTTCAAGAAACTTGAATGCAATAATATTACCGTTACAATTGTTACTGCCTTGAAAATATTTTAACAGCATAATATTGATAGACCTGTTTTATTCTTTCATTTTCTTTCTAGAAAGTCTAGTTTTACTATTGGTTATATGTATATAAAATTCCTCTGACTTCTCTAACCCATAATTAGCTAGAATCCATATACATACCTATATTTAGCTTTTTTTATTTACTTATTTGTCAACGTTTTGAGTCAAGGTCTCACTACACTAGAATTTGCTAGGTAGCCTAGGCTGGCTTCCAATCCCCACCCTTCTGCTCTGTCCTCTTCAGCACTGCAGTGGTGAGGGTGCACCATCATGCCTGACTATCTTTATTTTCAAAATAGAAATATGGATGTTCTCTAATGTCTTCAATTTTGTTAATTTTGACTTTTCTCTTGCAAATTGCAAAACAGATACAACTTCAATACATTTTTAAAAGTTTCTGTGAGAATCCAGAACTCAGTTGCAGAGGCAGACCGACTGTCTTTATTGAGCAGAATTTGATAGCAGAAATGAGTCCAGATTCATTTCCTGTGATGAGGCCAACCAAACATGGCTATCTAGCAGGTTAAAAGATTTTTTCATATAGCTGCAATTACAAGGCTCTCTTAATATACAACATGCTCATTTCTGGCTGCAAAGATCACTATGAATTCTTCAGCATTATAGAGCTACAAAAGGTCTCCTAACTCCATAGTAAAGCAATGCCTTTTGAAGGAGACCATTGTACTAGGGAATTAGGTGTAACAAGAGAGACCTTGGAATCTTAGGTGGAGGTAGGACACTAGGGGCGTCAGACAGCTCTTGGAAAATTCAGAAAGCATGGCATGAGCAACAGAGGCTGATTAGACACAGGACTCCTGTGCTTTTCTTGGAACTAGGTAATGAGGCAGAAGGTGGCAACTAACAGTTTTTAATGTAGGTAGAGCATCTGTAATAAGAAAATAAAATCTCCAAGAGTGCTTCATAACAGAAGCTTTTTAATCAGGAACATGATGTCATGAAGGGAAAACCCCACACCAGACCCCATGTGCTTGGCTGTAGTTAAAACATAATTACACTAAAGCTACTGTATAAAATTATCTTTGTGTGTCAGGTGTTTACAAAACATATCTTTTACTTTTAGACTTAGGTTCCATCCTTAGGAAATATCTTGCTATGTGTGCGAAACTTTAAAAATCTGAAAAAGAAATCCAGATTCTAAATCATATTGCAGGTATTTTGGAAAGGAGATAACCTATCTATGTAAGTAAACTGCAGAGTGTTAAGAGGCAACAACAAACTGGTAACGGGTTTGTAAGTAGTCGCTGACGAAAGGCTCAGCATGTCCTGCTGTATGGGTCCATTTTGAAAGGATAGAGGCTGAACGGAAGCACAGGTCTCTAATATACACAAGAATGTTAGACACAAGGCTTCCATAAGAAGCATTAAAGGGGAAATCACAAAAGACAAGATCTTTGAAAACCATTCTTTTTGGACTCCAGGCCAGGAAAATAATTGCTCTCTAATTATATTAGCAGAAGTAGAAAGGAAACACGTAGTATTATATGCTCCCCCACACATGTGAGATGAAGTGCATGTGTGTGTAGGGTGTGTGTGTGTGTATTTGGCTCAAGTCAAAACAGCCTTCTAGAATGAATAGGCCTTATATGGATTAAAAGTACAGCTTAGAGGGAGAAAAATACCTTGCCACCCAAGGAGCTGACTTCAATATCATAGAAATCACTCCAAATCATAGAAAGACGTGTAGAGAATAAGAAAGTTAAGTCAAGAGCCAAGTGTTGTCACACACTAGTACAAATGAATTCGTCAATATCTATTGGCCTCTGAGTGACTCTTGAATCCAATATGCATCATCTTGACTTTGGGTATTAGAGTTCCTGTCCCGCGCTACCGTCTCGCCAGCAAGAATGACGTGGCACACAATGGATCCTTCTGCAGTAAAGCTTTAATGCATCTTGAGAGGGAGAGCATAAGCTTGCCACGAGTGGAGACCCCGAACAATAGAACGCCCGTCCCTTATATAGGTCACAGCGCTTGCCTGGGACGTGGAGCTTCCCCATTGGCTCCCGCACATCAGGCCAGATGCCGCCACGAGAGAGGCTGAGACTCTGAGGTGGAAAATTACCAGGTACATGCACACTAGCCTGTTTACAACTTGTCCTCGGCCGGATGTAGGTGCCATCTTGTAATGGCGAATGTGGGTGCGACTCGGGCGGCTCCCCACAAGTTCCTTTACATTTTCTATAACACGGGTGTTCTTGAAGTGATTATTGTAGATGAGAAATTATCTTTGTGAAGCCATATTCTTATATCCATTCAGATATTCTTAATATTTTTACATCTTACTCTAGAGACCGTGGTTTTCACTGTGGTCCTGTTTAATCCTTCAGAGAATCTGCATTCTGCAGGCTTACCTAATTATGAAACCAGGGACTCATTTTTCTTGTCTCCCTTTTGAAGAAGAGATTTGCATTCTAGTTTGTCTCCCTTGTTTCAGTCCTGTGCTTGTGCATCTCTCTTTCACATATATGCTAATTTTCTCATCCAGTTCTAAAGGGCTGTATTGCATTCACAAAGGGAGTGGCTGTGTTGCTAAATATTTCAAAGTGCTCCTGATGTTATGGTAATGCTAGAGAAACAATGAAATGCTTATGAAAGTATGAACATAACAAAACCAAATGATAGATATGCTACATATGATATATATGTGTGTATATATACCATGTTTATTATACCATATTTATTGTACCATATATATGGGAGATATCTATATATATATATATAGATATCTCCCAGATGAGAATATAGAAAAGAATAAAATGTTATTAGGAAATATGTCTCTTGGAGCCAAGTGCTATCTCCTGAATTCAAACAAGTGAGTAACTGAAAGTAAGGTTTGGAGTTGAACAAAGAGGCTTTAAAGACACATCCATGTGTCCCAGAAATCAGAGCTTGACAAATACCTATAGGGTAGATGAAAAATTTAGCATATATATATATATACTTGGTGTGTGTGTGTTTGTATGTACAAACTAAAATGTATAAACTGTGCATAAACTAAAATGAAGGTGAATAAATAAGAAGTAAAACAGTATGAAAATCATATTCACTAAGTGTTCCCATGGAGGACAGGAGAAGTCTATTTACAACACAGAAGAAAAACCTTGTAAAATTGCGTAGGTAAGGCAAAAGTTACTGAGTTCTCTAGCCCTGTTGTGTCTGTGAAAGGCTAGTGGGAAAGCAGCACTAACCTATGGCAGTTTCTATAGTAGGGGAAGTGGAGAAGAGGAATAAAACACAGTGAAATTGCTGAAGTAAACTCTAGAAACTGAGCAACAAATGCAATAAAAAAAAAAAATGACCCTGACAGATGTGTCAATCAGATCGGAAATAGCTAAACAAGTGGAGAATGGAACCAAAAGAAAGTCACAAAAGAAAAGTTGAAAATCAAAAGGTTTTGAAAACCCTACAGGATGCTTTAGAAAGGAAAAGATATTAATACTGACAACCACAAAGGGGATGAGTCAGTAAAGCTGACCATGATTACAAAGAAAACACCTCTCGAAAGAGATAATGGTGAACAAGGGACATAAAAATATGAGCCAGCAAGCTCAGGGTATATAGTCAGGGGACCTGGAGCCAGCGTACCACATGCAGGGAATTAAAGAGAGTGTGGTTGACAGGAAAGAATAAAATGTTAGTAGGAAATATGTCTTTTTGTGCCAAGTGCTATCTCCTGAATCCAAACAAGTGGCTGAGTGAAGGGAAGATTCGTAGTTGAATGAAGAGCCTTTAAAGACACATCCTTGAGTCACAGAAATCAGATCTTGACAAATGCCTGTAGGATGACCAAGTTCACCCTGAATCTCAGTGCATGGTTGCTCTCGGCAGGAGGCTGGCAGATGCTGTGCTCAGCCAGGTTCCAGGCCAGCAGAATCTTGTGCACAGCAGGCAACTTTCGATTATGAGATAAAAATCAAGACATTAATACTCACGTATTAACCATTTTTGACAGACAGAAGAGGAGTCTAGAAATTTAGACCCTTCAGAATAGCAATAGGAAGTCTATAGGGAAAGAACCCAAGGACGGTAGTGGGAGCCTACTAAAACTTTGGGTGAAAGTAAACACGAAACTAAGAGCCAGGGGGCAGAGGTGGGTGTTTGTGGGGATGACCTGAAATACAGCGCTGACGATCTCATTGTTCCCTCTGGGAAATTATAAGCAAGAGATCAGGAGCTGTTTTTTCACCATTGGATAAAACATAAATAAAATGAAGTTGAAGCTTGGCTATGCTGAGCCCTCCTTACTAGAACTTCATGCATCATCAATCTTGTTAAAGAGGAACTTCGTATAGTATCTATGATGGCGGGTATAATATGTATTTATCGAATTCTAGTTTTGCTCTAGGAAACACCAACTTCTGTTTTGCATGGGAAGTACACAGAAGGAGCTAACACAAGGCAACAAATAGAACAGACATTCCCAGTCTGTTATGTAACCAGGGGCAGGATTTTTTTTTTCGTTCCTAAGGAAGTTTGGAAGAAGCAAACATCCTTTAAAATGCTATTAATAGATAATCCTTGCTTCAAGGGACATTTGAGCAACTACAGACCCAATGATAGAAAAACCCCAGCAGTCACAAGAGCCCTGATTAAAAAAAAGAAAAAGAAAAACCAGAAAGTCCCAGAAGAAAAGGGAACTCAGATCTTTGAGTACCTTCTTAACCACATCTAGCTAAGAGCATCACCACTTCCTTGGCAGGCAAGAACTCCAGAATGCTCAGAATCTGGATGGAAGTCAAGTGCTTGGATCTGCTATTCATAACCCTGTTAGGATGGTACATGTCAAGTGCTGAAAATTCCAGGATGAGTGCTTACCACCCTCATGACGAAGTCATCTGCTGTTAGAATCAATGCTGGGACTGGGCAGACTCAGATCATGGCAGTCAGAATCCTAAGATGTTGAAGTGGAAAAGCTTACGTATTGGGGAAGCTATGAGCTATGTTATGAAAAACCATGACTAAACTCACCATAGTGCCAGCAGGAACATTCATAAGCAAAGAAAGCCACAGGTTTCTTGAGACTTTATTTGCATCTTTCTGTATCAAAAATAATTTGAGAATAGTTTAGATGTAAATTTTTTCAAATCAGCATAGAGCGTGGACTAGAATTATTTGGTTGGCCACACTGTCTGTATTTATGCTGTCAAATAGCCATTTATTGCTGTACCTTTTACACAGACAGTGGCCAGAGCCAATTCTCTTGAGTTATATGAATACAGGCCTTATCCTTGACTTTTCTTCATGTTCACTATGCCAGGCACAAAAGAAGTATAGAGATGTTTTTGCTCATTTAGATATTTGCTCGCTAGGTAGAAGGAAGTGAATACCTACTATTTTTGGTGTGATGTAGTGAGGACAACATAAAACATAAAATGCTTTTAAACACAACAGCCACCACAGCAGCAAAACCAGGAAAGTGATACAATAAATTAAAACCTTAAGCTACTGCAAGGTTGTGGTTTTTAAAACTACAACGGGGAGAGAAATTTCTGTTCTGTGTTTTCTACCATTGAAACATTCTTCAAGAAGATTTCTACTTGTGGCTTTTGAAGTAAAGAACTGTTGATGTTTCTCCAAGAGTTTGCCATGTAACTTGTGGACCTAAAGATTTTGCTATACTGTTATATTAGAAACAATAACAAAGTCGTATCAAAGTTGACCCTGGCAAGTTAAGTGATTTCATGCGCATTCTCCAAAAATTCTTCAGAACAGAGAGATCCCTCCAAACCTAATTGACTTCTAATCTCATCACAAATTGCTGGGACTTTCCTAGTCTACTTAAAGTTTTTGCTGATGTTATAATAAACACTGTTATGAAAACTTATCAAAATATAATGAGAGCATCATGATGTGTTATTCTTCAATCTTCATCAATTTTAAGCTTCTAGGCAGTTATACACATTCATATACCCTGAATATTATAATAATAGCTAACACAGCACCCAACTTGGTTCCCTGAATATTAAGTCCACCCTCAATTTGAAAGTAATATCTAACACTAACAACATTACTAAACGCCCTCATATGATCTGACTAATTAGCATTTCTTTTCTTCTAAAAGAGTTTTTATTAATTACTAATAAATAAATTAATCACCATTTGTTACTATTAATTACTATTTATTACTATTAATTAGTTACTATAAGTGGTGTGTGTATGTATACATGTGTAATCATGATGTGTATATGCGTGTGTATGTGTGTGTGTGTGCAAGACACAGTGAATGCAGAGGTCATAGAACAAGGTTGTGAAGTCAGTTCTCTCTTTCTACCTTTTTCTGATGTCTGGGGATTGAACTCATCAGGCAGGCCCAGCAAGCATCTTCACATGCAGTCAGAGCCATATTTCTGGCCCAACAGTTCTGTTCTTAAACATTTTATCACATTAAGCTATCATAATATTCATGTTCATTCAGCAATATTCAAATTTTATTAGTGTTCTTATTAATAGTCCCCTGAAATATGCAGAGTGGTGACAGGGAAAAAGTGTGTTTTTATAAGAAACTAAAATTTTAATGAACGGTTTTCGATTATTCTTGGACAACTTGAGGATCCTAAATGTAGTTACAGCTAGACAATAGTTTAGTAAGAAACAGGAAGAAAAAGGAGGACAAGAAAGAGGAGGAGGAGATTAGAAAGGGAAAAAGAAGAGCTGGCAGCCAAAGCAGGCAGTGTTGGGGTATGTCATGTGGGAACTATGGGTTTCACATTAAGTCCATGTGAAGATAAAGATGTCATCAGTTCCACTGCCCCAGGAGTGTTATGGTGGGTGTGGCTGCCTTAAAGACCTGTAGTGCATTCAGCTGCTAAGACTAAAAAGTTCCTCAAAGTGTATGCTTGGAACTTGTCCTGAGCAACACGTCACACCAACTCCAAGGACAAGTTTCCCAGAGCCACTTCTTAATACTTCAAACTGATGTTATGGAGAAGATGAGGCATGGGTGCCAGTTTACCAGGATCTACCCTCTAAGTGCTGTGAAAGGTAATTAACTGCGTATGAACGTAAAGTGATGAACTCCTAGGAATTAGCAGAAAAGCAACCTCCAATGAGCATTAACTACTATTCTTGAAAAGATCAAACATAAGTTTTTAGTGTTTTCTTGTATTGTTGGTTCCAAAGATTTCCTTACAAATACCTTTAAAACAAGAGTTTTGTGAATTTCTATAATTAAACCCACACCATCTTAAATAGAAAGAGTACAGTTGAGGTTAAATCATTTTAAAGGATTCTTTTACTTCAATGGTTTCAATGCATTGCTATGATACTACCTTTTTTTGTAAGAAAATAACCTTTTATATAGTTTAAGAAGCCACAAAAGGCAAAGAAAAAGCCAGTGTGTGGACCCCTCCATGGATTCCAATATTATTCTAGCTTCAGCAGGTGTCCAGTTACAGAGAAATATTTTAGTAATCATAAAGTTCAGACAGACCCCATGTGACCCTATCCATTCCTGACCAGCAAATAGTTTTTGTTTAACTTCGAGAGAAACCAGACAAACCCTGCAAGGTTACTTATAATCATGACACCATTTTTAGAATTGCCATGTGCTGGGAACATGCCTTCCCGCTTCCTCCTTCTATCTGCAGTATAAATCTGAAGGACTTTGTTATGGCTCTTAAACTTGGCACATCTTAGGCCTATTTAGAACATCAACACCATCAATCACATGTACGAGGCCGACCAGCTGGATGAACCCTGGCTATCATGCAGGGGTTATTTGTCATCTGGGCATGTCTGTTTGGTATATAACACTCCTTCGGTCCCAGAACAATTTTCCCACTCCAAAAATATTCTCTTTGATTCAGGAAACATGTGATTAATAAAAGACAAGAGTTTAAAGCTGGAGGTCAAGGCTAAAAGTCTTAACCAAACAAGTGCATTGCTTACTAACATTTGCATCAGCAGGCAAAAATTCCCCTGAAGAGTACCCGCAGGGAAGAGACACATCTCTAGACACTGTGAATTTCAAGGGGCTCCAACAACTGTGCACACCTTAAGATATTTATTTAAAATAATGTTGCTCATCCGAGAAATATTTTGCCTTAGAATAATTACACTGTATCAGACATTGAGAAGACCCATTATAAACATTTACGATTTAATACCGAAAATTAAAGATAAGAGGACATAGTTTAAGTAATATGATATGTAAAAGAAATTTGTCCTATCACATCAGAACAATTTGCATTAAAAATAAATTGCATTCTAGAAGTCTATTTACACTAAAATGGATTTAAAAGCAACACTCCGTTCCTCTATTTTTGTTTTGTTTACATGCCAATCCCCAATACTTTATAGCACTTTTCCATTAAATATATTTTTTCACTTCTCTTTGCTTTTCCTCCTTCCACCAAAAGACTTCCTTTTTTTTCTTACATTTATAGACTCATGAGGTTTTTTTTTTTCTTCTAGGTAATGTTAAAGTTCTATCGCATAATGGCCTTAATAGTATGTGAAGTTTACAGCTTGCTTCGGTTTGATGATAGAAAATAAATATCATTTTTTAACAAAACAAATATTAAACCCTCAATTGCTCATCAGGGTTTTGTTATCCTAACATGGTCTTACTTGGGATGATTCTATTTCTTGATCTAAAAAATGAATTTAATATGTTTATTTTACTGGACTTGTGAAAGAAGTCATAAGCTCCCATGGAATTTGGCACAGACTTTCCCAGGATGTGATGAATAGACTCAATTATAGCCCTGGTGATTGGAGGACTGAGGGATGCCTGTCAGTCACCGCTGGATTCAGTGTCTACAGATTTGTGAGTTTCTGAACACAGGACACTTTAGGTAACCAGACTTGTTGAAATTTCCCTATCTTCACCTCTCACCTCTTTGTTAAGTAAAAGGAGTAAAAATAGATCCTCAGCAGAAAGCAGCACTGCATTAAAATCAGTTGCCACTGCCGTTCACACTGACAGTGCGTTAGTTCTGTCAATTGCTTTAGAATCACAGCTTTTCAGCATCAGGAGGCATTTGATGTCACCTGGCCAGCCTTATCATCCTATTGCTGTGGAAAGCCACCTTCAGTAAAGACTTGGCAAAGATGAGGTTAGAACTGTGGCCTCCCAGCCCCAATAGTCTTTGGAACCATGACTCAAAGCCTTCCAAAGATTCAACTTTGAATGCAGAATCTTTGTGTTAGTCTGACTTGCTCACAACCAGGACATCTGTTGCTCTACTACGTATGCTAATGTGGCTAACAATATATGTGACTGCTGATGGGGTCTTCTTGGCACTGTACATGCATAATGCTCTCCGTTAATTCAGCTGACCCTGTTCAACAATGACAATGTGTGTGAGGCCCCAGTTTGTTAGCATTCATTCTTACAAAAACAGGGTTACTGACCTTGTCATATTTAACAGCGTTGAGCAGAATGGCAACGTGGATCCTGAGGGCAAACAACAAATTTCCATTGGTGATGTAAGAAATATGCTAATTAGCCTCCTGCTTCATTCTTTTTTTCTTTTCTTTCTTTCTTTCTTTTCTTTTTTTTTTTTTTAGGTACTAAACAAATGCATTGTTAAGCTAGAAGGCACCCCATACTCCACATTAATAAAACCGAAGCATTTTTATACATTATTATAAAAACTGTGTTATAACATGCCATCTCATCTAAGAAAGCCTTTTGTGGAGTAGTATACAAGGGGAGAGAGCAGTGACCACTCTGCTTTCGCCGTTGCATCCTTCCTTTAGAGAATTGAAAGAACAACAGGAAAAGACATGATAAAACAGCCATCTTATAAATCGATGTTCTTTATATGCACCATTTCAACCTGAGTTTTAAAAATGCTTCCACATTGTGACTAATATAGGAGCTGCATCTGAGGCCTGGTTCACATGTCTAAGCATTGGATATATAGTCTTGCCTTAGCAGAAAAACAAGCTAAGTTTTAACAATGCAGCATTACCTTGGTGCATCTTGTTCTCTGTTTCCCTCAGGGTCTTAAAGGAATGAATCAGAAAATTGCTCCCTCATGTTAAGCTGGATTCTGCACCTGTGTTAAATTCACTTATAAATGAAATTGAAGGTTTGGGGGTAGGAATAAATGTCAGCAATACTAATGGGATGATGTATCTGAGTTTAAATTCTCAAATGGACTAGCATCCAATGCAGAAAGCATCAACAGGAGTAATTTTTTATAGGTACATTGTTTCACAACTAGTACTGAAATTTAGGATATAATCATGTTGGCAAACTGTCCTCAAGTCTATGATTAGAAGCATCTGGCTGAAGATATTAGGAAACCCAGATGATCAGATATTCTGAAAACGTTGACAGGCCAAACTTCTTATTTTACCTTCTTTGAGTAGCCTGTATCAACTTTCAAGGCCTACAGCCATCTGCATGGTTTAGATGTCTTAAGAGAGTTCATGAAGGCAAGCAAGCCATTGAAACAAACACAGCACAGTGAAGGGCTGAGAGAACAGAAGAGGCTACTCACTTCACGATTTGCAAAAACAAGCAGAGTTTGTGATGCCCAGGACAGGTGGGTAGATAGAAGTGAAGAGAGAATGTACTGATCAAAAAACAAAACAAAACAAAACAAAACAAAACTAAGTGAGAGGATTCAAATGAGGAACATGTATGAATAGAGTTTATTTTGTTTTGTTTTGTTTCTTTTTTATGCGTGGATGAAAGTGTTCAAGACAAATCGGTTTGCTTTACAGAGAAACTTGGTTTACGTTGTTGGAGAGCATTGGCGATTGTAGGTAATCCTGGACATTATGTGAGCTGAATTATAGATGAAGACTTCTATCTAGACAAAATATTGTGCTAGAAGAGAGAGGAAGAGGAGATGAGAGAGAAATGTAAAGGTGGAGAACAGGACGTCCTTGTTTTATCAGCCATGCAGTGCACACTGAGGTAGATAGTTATTGCATATTGCAATGGAGGCTGTTTAAAATCTAATCAATTGACTCCAGATGTTAGTGAGGATTCTGAGAGAGAGAGAGAGAGAGAGAGAGAGAGAGAGAGAGAGAGAGAGAGA
>JADRCH010000027.1:3031306-3042827 GCA_019843965.1 Rhynchomys soricoides | reverse complement strand
AGAGAGAGAGAGAGAGAGAGAGAGAGAGAGAGAGAGAGAGAGAGAGAACAAAACTTTATGGGGGCCCAGACCACAAGCAAGCATAAGCTAAAGGAATCACAAAATACAAGCAACTTTCTTTGGCTTAGAAGAAACCCTGCTTTTTTCAGCCTGGTGACTGAAATAACAAAATAAAGTGGTCTATGGTAACTTAAATTAAGAATATTTACAGATGGCTGGCCCTTGTCTAAACAGAATATTCCATAACAGAAAAGGTTCCTGATGTGTCCAAACACACACTTAGAGCACAGCACCACTGGTAGTTTATGATGTTTTATCAGGAAGTAACTCCAGGAAGAAATCCTTGAGACTCCATCCCAGGTACATAGGGGTTATGAATAGAGTTTATATGAAATGCAAAGGTGTTGTACGGAGGTGTTGATGCCATAGGATATTTTTTAGTCTTTCTTAGAAATGAACAGAAAGTTTTCAGTTTTAGAAAATGACGAGTTGAGAGCTGGGAAGTGGCTTAGTGGGTAAGCATTGGGCCTGCATGCATGGGGAGCAGAGCCAGGAGCCCCAGCACCCATGTTACTGTGGACTGCCAGGGCAGTCAACCTGAAGTTCCAGCATTCAGGGGGTGGAGACAGATGGATCACTAGAGCAAGCTGCATAGTTAGACTACGTGAGATGGTTAGTTCTGGGTTCAAACAAAAGACCCTGTCTCAATAATACAAGGTGCAGAGCAATTGAAGAAAAGACCCAACACCAACCTCTGCCCTCTACAACGCACTCATGTCCCTGAACATCTGCATATGTGTACACGCACGAGTGTGCGCATGCACACACACACACACAAAGGATGAATTAAAGGACATTAAGAAATCCTTCTGTAAAAAAAGTGTGTTGTCCTTGTGCTTTTTAGTTGACCAATTCTGATTAAGAAATACCCTTCTCCTTGGGAACAGTTTTAAAAATACCTTACTTAAGACCTATGAGTAGAAAAATTTTGTTTTAGTGTCTTAACCAAAATACTGAGTGCTGAAGGGTGGCTGAAAGGACTCATTTTTCCATGACCTTGTCAGCATGGAAAAACCAACATGTCTCCCTGTCCCTAGGTCCTCATCAAGAATGTACCACGAATATATCTTTGCATAAAGTTGCAGGTATACTAAAATTAGCACTTTTTCTTAAATGGTAACTTAATAAGAGCCTTAATATTCAAACCCTTATACATAATCCAATGTTCTAGAATCATGAAATCGAATTTTTATACCTGTCGATAGGGCTAATTATTATCCAAGGTTTTTCTGGCTAACTATCATGAAGTATTTTGTTTGTGTTGAACTAGATTTCTTCTTTTCCTAAAATAATTCACAAGACCCTGATCCACAGAATGTCACAATACTATGTATCGGAGTACCTTTTGTTAGGATCTAAAGTCTACCTATCTATCTATCTATCTATCTATCTATCTATTATTTTGTTGTATGGGGTGGGTTTTTGTCTGCATCTATATCTGTATACCACATGCATGCTCCATATCCACAGAAGTCAGAAGAAGCCATTGGATCGATCCCCTGGAACTGGAGTGACATACAGTTGTGAGCTGCTGTGTGGGTGCTGGGAATTGAACCCAAGTCTTCCGGAAAGAGCAGCCAATGCTCTAGCATGGACTTGCTCTCTCACAAAGTGGCTTTTAGCAGGTGCTAAGGAGAAAACCAGAAGCACTCTTGAATGTGATTACAATAACAGGCTGGGGCCATCTTCACAGCTTGAATCAGGTGTCCTGCTTGTTACAGGGCAGAACTCATAGCTTGCTTACTTGCAGCAGGTCTTTGCCATCCCAATCCATGCTCTACATTTATTTTGAACTGGGTTCTACAAATCAAGACACCAGCTCTGTCCCTGAGTCAGGGTAGGAAACTGGATCATAGACAACCAATGGTGAGGGACAGGGCAGAGTCCTGCCCTAAAGCCCACCCCTTTTCTACTGTACTATAGAAAATAGCTGTGTGAGGGAGTGGCACTACTAGGTGCTTGATCTCTCTCTCTCTCTCTCTCTCTCTCTCTGTCTCTCTCTCTCTCTCTCTCTCTGTGTGTGTGGGTGGGTGGGTGTATGTGTGTGCGTTCTTTGGAGTAGCTTGTAGGTGACCTGGAGACCTCTCTTTTTAAAAAGAAAAGTAATTATTACACGTATTTATTTGTGTGTTGGTTTCATGCCTATGTTTATGCAGCATGAAAATACCATAGCAGAGGTGGGATCCTAGGACAGTGTGAGGGAATGGATTCTCTCGTTCCACCATGTGGCTTCTGGGTGGCAAATACCCTTACCTACTCAGTCATCTTGACAATCCATGGAACTCCATTAACAATGAGGACCTGTGTTTAGCCAATTCCAGGTTTCTCTGGTTTCTTCTGGAGGATCTGAAACCCTTTGAAGAAAGATATATACTGAGCTCATTGCCATGGTTGAATTTTGGCTCACCGAAATTTATACTTTAAACTCCTAATTCCTTCTATCTCTGAATGTGTGTGTATGTTTGTATCTAGACAACTCTTAAGGAGGCAGTTAGGTTAAACTGAAACCATTAGGATGGGTCCTAATCCAATCAGCCCAGTGCCACCGTAAGAAGAAGAAATTGGGAGAAGAAAGAGGCAATCATGCCTGTATCCTGAGAGAAAGAACATGCAAAGATGTACAGGATAAGGTCACTTTTATTTTTTATTTTTTATTTAGTTTTTTAATTTTTCTTGATACTTTATTTACATTTCAAATGTTTCCCCCTTTCCAGATCTCCCCTTTGGAACCTCCCTATTCCCTCCCACCTCCTCCTGCCTCTATGGGGGTATTCTCCCACCCACCCACCCCTCTACTCTTATCTTCCCTCCTTGGCATTCTCCTCTACTGGGGAATCTAACATCCTCAGGCCCAAGGGCCTCTCCTCCCCCTGATGGCTAACAAGACCCTCCTCTGCCACATATGTGGCCAGCACCTTGGGTCCCTCCATGTGTATTCTTTGGTTGGTGATCCAGTCTCCAGGAGCATAGAGGAGTCAGGCCAGTTGACACTGTTGCTCCCTTCCTGGGGCTGCCAACTCCCTTAACTCCTTCAGTCCCTTCTCCAACTCCTCCATCTGGGACCTCACGCTCAGCCCTACTGTTGCTGAAAGTGACTCTTGGGTATTCCGAACCTTTGGGTTAATAACCACTGATCAGTGAGTACATACTGTGTTTGTTCTTTTGTGACTGAGTTACCTCACTCAGCATGATATTTTCAAGTTCCATCCATTTGCCTGCGAATTTCATGAAGTCATTGTTTTTAATTGCTGAGTAGTATTCCATTGTGTAAATGTACCACATTTTCTGCATCCATTCCTCTGTTGAGGGACATCTGGGTTGTTTCCAGCTTCTGGCTACTATAAATATGGCTGCTATGATGGTCACTTTCATCTGCAAGAAAGGATAGAGGTCTCAGATGAAATCAACTGGGTAATGGCTTAGTCATGGATGGACTTCTAGCCTCAAACGTTGCAAGACCTGAGTTCCGTTGTTTCAGTCTGTTGAATTTTACTTTGGTACCTGCAGTAAGCCAGCATACTTACACTCCACTATAAGACTATTACTTCTCTGTTGGCCACCAAAGCAGAGTTCTACTATGTACTTTGAAGGCCCCTGATTAAGACTTGATACACCTATAGGACAGAAATCATGAAAGTTTGGAAAACTAAGAGAGCAAATGGGGTGAGGCAAGACAAAAGAAATTAAGATCTCTCACAGGTAAGGAACTTTTAAAGTGCTGCCAATAATCTTTAATTTTTATATAAGCAAGCAATAGAACAAAGATGTTCATTGTTTTTTTCCCTAGCTTTATTTATTTTATGTGTGTGTTTTTCTCAAATGTATGTCTGGTGCCTGCAGATGTCTGAAGATGTATGTCTGGATTCCCCTGGAATTAGAGTAATGGATGATTGTGAATCACTAGGTGGGTGTTAGGAACTAAACTTGGGTACTCTGTCAGAGTAACAAGTTTACTTAATAGCTGAGCCGTCTCTACAGCCAATGCTCCTTACTCTTTAAAGCTCCTGTTATCAACAGAACAAAAAATAAGTCTTTCTGTCACCATGACCCCTGTCTCATTTTTGCCTCATATATAACCAGCTGTAGGAAATACTCTTTCAGACTTTTTATAATCCACTTATGAATGCATATTCATGACTACAATGCTTAATTTTGATGATCTCAATGTTAATTATCTAAAAAAGTTGCACACACAGTGTGTGTTGTTTTGTGATTTGTTTTTTATTTGTGTTAGTGATTTTTCTGTATCTGCCACATATTCCTCTCATAATTTATTATAAAACACGTGTGACTCAGAGTATACATTTCTTACGATTTACTTAGCTACTACCTTACTGATTGACATTTAGGTTATTTTCCATATTTTCTAGTCCTGCTGATGGAACTTGGAGTCTAACACACAGACAAACATGGTATAGGGAGTTAAATACCCAGCCACACCCTTTCATGTTTCTTAATTTAAGCCCAGGTTGGCCCAAACTCATGACCCTGATGCAACAATTTCCAAAACTCTGGGATTACTTTGTGACATCATGGCTGGCTTTCTAACTTTTAATGATAAAAATATTCTAAACCGTTTTTTCGAAACAAGGTTTTACTGTGTGGCCCTGACTGGCCTGGAACTGGCTATGTAGACCAGATTGCCCTTAAGAAATCTACCTAAGAGCAGAGATTAATGGTGTATGCCACCACCCTTAACTAATACAATTTTTTTTTTGTATACATGTATCTGTAGTATTTAGATTTCTGTCACCATATAACTCAGGCATATCAATGGCTCTAGTTTTACTTCTGCATCCATTTGGGGGAATTTCACGCTAAAAATGTCTTTTGCAATCTGAATCATGTACATGAAAACAGGCTCAGATAACTTTTATTTATGATCCATGTAACAGGGCTGTGTGGGGTTTCCAACATGTTTCAGCAAACACGATAGGGCCATGTAGCAAGTTGTACCCACTGTGGGAGTTTGCATTATTTTTATAGATGGAAGTAAAAACCCTTGAGTTAAGCATGTAACATCTGAATGGTTTGAGGTGGAGAGATAATAGAGCTGTGGCTAGGGTCTGACTCAATGCCAGCAGACATCTCTATTCCAGGAGACAGTACCAACTCAGAACAACCAAGAATCATCTCCGAAGGGCCAATGTGAGGCATAATCTATTCTGATGACATGAAGTCATACCCTGAGCAAGGCTATATATTTCCTTCTTGTTTCTATGTTCAGATCAAGCTTTAGGCAAATGATGACACTTCATTTATGTGAACAGAGTAGCTACATACTTATGGTCCTTAACTTATGAGGGATTGTATCCTGATAAGTATGTTGTAACATTAATTGCATTTAGCATAATTATTCTGCCTAACATATTGGCTTAGCAATACATTCTACTACAGAGTGTTGGCTGTTTCCCCTCAGAATTGTCTAAGAACTGTGAGAACTGTGGCTTCCTGCCACCACACAGCAACGAAGAGGCTATTGTACCACCTATTAGTAGCATGAACCGGTAAAGAATCAAGCCTCAAAGCATGATTTCCATTGAGCATGATTCATTACGTAGTATTGTAAGGCTGAAATATCACAATTAAGTCAGGTGCCATTTATGGCTGTTGTCACTTCAGTTTTTGTTTGTTTGTTTTGTTTTGTTAAAAAAAAAAAAAAAACACCACCAATGCCTGAAGTGGTTTATCCCAATAGCTTATTGAACAAAGAGAAGAGCACATTAAAGAACGCTATTTAAAGGCAGGGAGGAGTGAAAATAAGTCTCCCGCATGGCCAGCCTCTCTTTTTCCTTGCACACAACAGTAATTCTCCATCCTTTCTGGGTGTCTGAAAACTTCCAGTTTTGGTTCTCTTTGGCAGAGCTTCATGCCTCTCTGCCTCAGGCAGGCAATTTGTCAGGAAGGTTTGGCATATTGGCTTGCCTCACCTTCTTTCTCTTTCTTTCTTTCTTTCTTTCTTTCTTTCTTTCTTTCTTTCTTTCTTTCTTTCCTTCATCCACTCCAGCTACAAAAGCTTCTAATTAGCTGCTTTTCTTAATTACTCCAGCTAGATCTTTCATCTGCTGGCTGATTCTCCTACTGCTTAGGACTCGATAGTGGCTGCACTTTCTCAAGAGGCAATGCCTTTTTCCTGGAAATTCATCCTCTCATCTCCACTCTGTCCTGTCACCTCCATAGAGGTAGTGTGGGGGTGGGAGCAGTAATTTTGTATGTCTGATTCTGAGCCACATTTATTCTAGATTTGAAAGAATCAAATTCCTATGTAGCGCGCAGCTAAACAAAGGGCTTCAGCTTAAGCTAGGAATTGGCTGACTAGATACTAAGCTGAGGATACCAGCATAGGGCACTTAACTCATTCCTATTATCTGTGAGATATCAGATGATATTGAACTGGAGCCCGTTTTCTTTAATTTTAGGTGATATTTATTTATTTTCTGTGCACATTGAGGTTGGAGGATGACAATTTGCAGGAGTCGGTTCTATCCTTTCTCCATTTGGCTTCTAAGGTTAGAACTCAGATCATCAGGCTAAGCTGCAAGCCCTTTTACCCACTGAGCCAACTTGCCTGCTTTGGTGCCTTTTATGTTTACCAGACATCCTTGTTTGTCATGTATTTTTTTTTTTTTTGAGCGAATACATCAAATTAAGACTCCATGAAGACAGTGTCTAACAGTTATAAAACTGGCTTACGTCACAGCATGATTGACCTATAAAGACTAAGTGGAGGTTCCCTTACGTGACACAGAATAATGTGCAATTTGGGGTTTCTCTAGGCTATCCACAGAAACAAAACTCATTATCTTACAGAGATATTTTTGATGACTAATGGATCAGCTCTCTCAGCACTTTAATAAGCAACATTCTTTGTATTTGATATTTTACATATGGAAAAAATGTTGGCAAGTAAAATCATCTCTCATTTTAGCCATGAATAATTCTAAGCACTATGTTTGTTATGGGCACAGTTATGAGATCTTCGATGGCCTTTGCACCCCTGCCTTGGAATGTGATAGAAACAGATGCATCTGCCAAGAAACTTTTGAGTATTAAGATGTTAAATTTGACCTTGGCGATGACTAGGTCGTGGGCTTTCTAGGTCCCTGAAAATGAAGTCTGGAAAGTGACTGAGGGAGCCCACACAGCATGGATAAGCAGCTCTGTTTGCTGCCTTTAACACAGAAGTACTTCCTTGGTCCATTGTGAGACTCCTTGACTGGGAGACAGTCACCTGTCAGTCACACACAAACCAAGGAAAACTTCTGTGGTCTTTTAAACATGATGATTTGTTCTACTTGGAAATTTTGCACCATTAAGTTCTTTTAAAATCCTCATATATTTTTAAATTTATTTAAAATTCAGTTTCTCTATTTCTCATTTTATCACAGCTTTAATTAGGCATAACAGATTGAAATTAGGTATCATAGAATAACTTTGCATGTTGAGACTAACAATACTGCAATTTATTCCACATGATGATTCCCCCTCCCATACCTGTCTGAGTCACTAAGCAAACATGAATATGCAAAGAACAATCCTTCATACTTCGGTGTTCTCAAATTCAGAAAGGAAAAAAACACATTTATTTATAAGACTGACACACTAATCTCAAGTGAGTCTTCTTTTTTTTCTTTTTGATCTTATGGTAGAATGACGGGTTTTAAGTTTTGGTGTACTATAAAAGTACTCCATAGCATAACTGGTTCATATAAAAAAATAAATTAATTAAAGAGGAAATATGCCACAAACTATTTGCATATGATAATTTCATAAAACATTCCCCTGGGGAAATATGTGAGTGAATTAATTTACAATCAGTAGGAACCCAGTGGGAACGTGTTGGTTGAAATAAATAATCCAAAATTATTCTTGGGCTGTGAAGTTTGTTTACTGCCTTAACTGAAGTGTGTATCAAACATAGTGCATTAACACTGGCTATGGTCTGGAGAAGCCAGGCATGAACACATCTCCTGTGTTTTGTCCATTCTGCTGTTAATGTTTCTTGGTCAATGTTCCAAACCACAAGGAAGATTTGTCATCATGGTTGAATTCTTAAAAGCTACTTAACTATTTGCTAATTAAAAAAATATTTAAAACACATTCCACAGACCAAGAGCAATGAGGATTCTTAGAGAAATAGTTTCTCCCTCAAAATCTCAGGGCTGCATGCTATTCCTCAGAATCTCTCTCTATGTGTCCAGTCTCCTGCTGTAGCGTTTTAACACTGTAGGGGATGTTGTTATTTCAACAACAGGTTTCAGCAGAAGGACACGTGGTACACTCAGTACAGTTCTGAACCCCTCAGGAGTCAAACTGAGGTTTTTCATCAACAAGGTTTTATGAGCCGAGGAAAGGGCTCAAAGTCTGAGGCAGTGGCTCCATGTGCATCATCCTTGAGAGTTATATCATGCAGAAGAAACTGGTAAGTAAAAATAAGTTAGTAGGTTATCTGTGGCCCTTCTCATGAAGTGACCATATAATCTATTTCTAGTGCATGTGAACTGAGGGGCAGCAGAGCATGCATTGATCTTAATCATATCTGAGAACAAACCCTCGCCATCCCTAATTTTTACAGGTGCATAATTGTTTGCCAGTCCTTTTCCCCATGCACGCAACCAAGGTCATTTGCTCAGGATTTTTGGAGATGTGGGGGAATGTGGGCATTTTAGGGGCTAACAAATATTATTCCAGACAGAGAACACCAGGAATCAGAAGGAAAAGAAGACGGTAATTACAACTTGCAACTATTTCTAAGATTTCTCTTTACTCATGGTTGTTCTGTGTGCTGCCCCTTGCTATTAAACTTAAGCGTAAGTGTATTTTGTTTATTAAGCACACTGTGGCTGGTGTTACGCTGCAAAGAACTTGGCAGACATGACTTTGCAATGGTCTTACAGACTTGAAACAACAAAGCAGGATTTTAACTCATGTCTGCCTAGAATCCAGAGGCTTTTTACAACTGCAAAGTACTCCCATTTTTGTCCCTCTTCCTCGATTACATCCCTTGGCTGTCCCTTACACATGAAGGCTACCCTCAGTATCTATCCAACCCCAAAGGGAAAAAGTGGCTGCACAGAGATTGTACTTTTACTAAGAAGTATGTGGATTTTAGAGCCAGGTCGATGGAAAGGTGAATGGATTAGTTAGTAGATAGGTGGTCATAGTCACTTTCTTGGAAGAGAGTGTCCCAGAAGTTGTGTGGTTGAGGTGCAGCACTGACAAAATACATGTCCTAATCAAAAGGGATCATTGGAGCAGATAAAAATCACTCCTTCAAGGCGTCAAGAAGGAAATGCTGTGAACTGCGGTGGTCCCATGTAGTGATACTAAGCCAGATGAAATCAACCTCCCGACTAGTAGTGTATTGCATGTAGTATTGGAGCTGGAAATTATCACTGAAGGAAGAAACACAGATCCAGAAAGACAAATGCCACATATCGTCCTTGGTTTGTGGCTCCTGGCTCCAAATTTCTGGATTTGAACACATAACCTAATGAAACTACAGAGGCTGGAAAGTAGGAGAGAGCATGTCAGGAAGTGCTGGAGAAGGAACTCGAGAGAGAGGGGTAAGAGGGCAAGGAAACAAGCTCTATAAAAGAGGGGAGGGGAAATGGGCACAGGCTTTAATGGAGAGGGAGAAGAGAGGGTAACACAGGGGGGGGCGAGGGAGGAAGCAGCAATAAGTAACACTAAGAATGCTTTATAAAGGCATAGGGAAACATATTTAATAAGCTCACGTAAAATACGTGTGTGTGTGTGTGTGTGTGTGTGTGTGTGTGTGTGTGTGTAGTTAAATGGAGTTATGCCACACGGGGTAATAATGCCCCCACTAAAAGAGACATAGGCTCTCTAACAAAAATTCAGTTCCAGGCATGGGAAACCATCCTTCAAGTTGTTGGTTAAAGGAATCCAAGAGGTTCTCAAAATAATACGATCCTATTTCTGAAGATCCCACACAGTTTGGGCACGGGGCTTGGAGGAGAAGAGACAGAACTGATCTCGAAACAGCCCCGAGGCCTGGGTCTCATAATATCAGAATGTGCTCTGCAAGCTGTCAGGAGAGAAAAGCAACCAGTAGTCCTACAAGCTGCAAAGCCTATAAATTGCAATGACAGTCAGGCCAGCAAGAAATTGTCAACAGCACACTAGTGAAACTTTTGTCTTTGTCGTAATAACCAAAAGATGTCTAACTGGACTGAAGGCCAGATAAATAGGAGAGAATTCATGCCTGATAATACAAACCTAGCCAACTACCCATGGCTGGAAAGTTCACAAACTCTAGAGAAGAGCCTGCTACTGCCATTTTCCTAAACCAATACAATTTCTAAGTGTATTTAAGTTTCTGCAACAGCTTTTATTATAAGCTGCTCAGCAAGATGCATCATTTGTAAGCTGAATCAAGATGAGTGCTTCCAAGATGATACCCCGAGCATCTGAAGGGGGACCCAGCTCCCTGTGATGCAATACTCTGGCTTTTCTTCTTTGTTATTTCTAGCAGGTCCACCTCCAAATTACAAACTTCCATTCAACCCCAAGAAAGTCCTGGAAATTTATTGAGTAGACCAACTTCCCAATTTGAAGGAGCTACCAATGTGTAGCCTTGCATCAGAAACTTCACTTCAGTTGCTTTACTGTCAATGAATTAAATCGCATACAGTAAGTTTCTAAGGAAACTCTGTTGATGCCCTTTTATGCAAATATGGTTGTTTATTTACAATATCAGTGCACATCTACATTTGCAACAACTTCACCCAATGGCTCCTTTTTTAGCTAAAAGAAATTGAAGCAGGAGAAACTGGGGAGGAAGTGAAGGAATAAAGTTTCTTTTAAGACAGTTGCATGACTAGCCTTTACACTTAGTTGTTGTAGGACCGCACACAGAAGCCTTCTAAGCTGCCTCCTGCTCTGTAATGTCGCTTTACTCAGTCATGTCAAGAAGCAACATCGTTAATTACACAAGTGGAGGGAGGCACTGCAGAAAGAATGTGTCCTTTTATTAACTTACAAAAATACAATTAGCAATTATTAGTGATTTCCTGGAGAAAGTCCAGAGCTGAATTAAAAATATCACTAGCCACAGAGATCTTCATTCGTTCCTCGGAGGAAAGAAAGCTCACTGTGAGGCTTGTCCATTGTACTTACATTTAAAACATTAAAGGACTAATTTAGAAAGAAACCACATAGCATTTGTAATGCTTTTTATTTTCTTTTTCACTCCCTGGGAAATGTGAAGAATGTTCCCTTTTCTAAATAAAATGCCCTGTAGCATCTAGTATAAGATGAGAATAGTTGGTTATTTCTTCATTCAGAATTAATGGATATTCTGCCAATATTCAGGATATTTTTCAAGGGAGGCACTTTTTAAAATATTGAACATATTCTTTCAGTGGGAAACATGTTTTTATGCTAAATCCAGAAAGAAAGAAAGAAAGAAAGAAAGAAAGAAAGAAAGAAAGAAAGA
>JADRCH010000027.1:2965987-3031296 GCA_019843965.1 Rhynchomys soricoides | reverse complement strand
AGAAAGAAAGAAAGAAAGAAAGAAAGAAAGAAAGAAAGAAAGAAAGAAAGAAAATAAAAGAAAAGAAAGAGAAGAAAAGAACAGAAAAGAAAGAAGAAAGGAAGGAAAGAAGAAAGGAAGGAAGAACCTCTAAAATAACCACATCTGGGGCCAGTGTTACTCCTCTTACCATCTAATATTCTGAATCTTGCATTTAAATATGTTTTAAAAAATTATCAAAAAGAAGGCTGTTTCTTCTGCTTGCTGCAACAACAGTTCCCAATGGTTGTGGAAACAGGCTTCTGGATACCAATGATGCTTACCTGCTGACGCTTTGGGACTGGATCTCTTCGTGTCCTTATTTAAGAGATGCATAGTCCAGACCTGAGCTCCACTGAGTCTATGAAGGGATGAACTCTGCTTTCAAACATATGGCTCTTTGAAGACAGGTGTGTTTTGACTGGGAAGACCCAGGGTCAGCAGAGCTCTCCACTGGCACCAGGAAGAAGGGAAAGGGGGCCCAGTTCTGGGAGCATTTGGAGCAGGACCCCAGAGGATTCTCTTGCTATGTTCATCTGCTTGCTATTTGTACAGAATTTCAGGCTGTTTGATGATAACTCTTCTTTTTCTCTCTTGTGTTTTGTTAAAACAGTATGTGCTATTGAGAATCCGTAGCACAAGCTGGAAAGTTCAGTCATCTCTTGATTTTTCAGTATGCAGATGACCTGATTTGCTAAGTTAGATTAAGGAATGGATAGAAAGTTAAATTTGCTTTTCATGAAAAAAAAAAAAAAAAAAAAAGAGGCATCCTTCTTATCTGGTCACTTACCACATCCTGCACTCTGTGGGATGGCTCACATAGTTTTACATCACTTGTCCCTGATTCTTATGAGAGTCTATCAGTGTTATAAAGGAAACTCCGCCTTATACTATTCAATCAAGAAAATATTTTTAACGATTTTCATTTTTTTTTTGTTTTGCGATATACATCTGCAGTGTGTATGTTGGATGCCTTTGGAAGCCAGAAGAGGATTTTTATGGGTCCCTTACACCTGGGATTATAGGAAATTAAGAGCCAATGATGTGTGTGTGTTGGTAGCTGAACTTGAGTGCCATGGAAAAGCAGCAAGCCCTCTTACCCACTAAGCTAACCGATTAGTCCCTTTCTCAGAAATCTGAAGGTTTCGGGTCCGATACCTACAAGGATAGATACTACTATTATCCTTCCCAGGATGCACTTAGAGGTTCTCTGTGCGGATGCATGAGGGTGGCTTTAGGAAGAAGACTGGGCTCTACTCTAGTTCTAGTCCAAGATGAGGGATAGGAAGAAGAGCAGAAAGGATGGGGCTCCAAGAAGCCCATTGGCTGCCATCTCAGTCAGAACCCAAAGACATGCCCTTTGTTCATTGGGACTGGGTGGGTCCTCCCTCCACCTCCAAAGGAATTGCACCTTTTTGTGACCCAGACTTTGGGGAGTAAAGGAATTTGGAGGGAGGTATCTTTAGCTTGGGGTTCAAAATAATAGACATGGGGATGTCTAACTCTTTTTAGTTATTCTACTCTAGTAATCAAAAGTTAGATCTAAGCTGTGGCATATTATGTATACATTAAATAAACTGAACACATTATGCATACATTAAATAAAAATGAAGAAGTCCATGGAACAGTTGTGAGCAGGATTCTATAGTCTCAGCAGTGAACCCATAGGGAGGAGGAGCCTGCCTCTGGGCTGGATGCAGTTGGCAAACCAATAGGAGAAAAGAGTTGCAGATTACAAAGACCTTTCTGAAATAGCAAGACTTCTTCTCTTTAACTCTAAGGACCAACATTAAGGCTTCTTTAGAGTCGTCTTATAATTCTGAGAGGACTGGAGCTTTGTTCTAAAGCTAAATCTTGGTTGCTTACCAGAAATAATTACAATGAAAGATCCTTGTCAGATGCATGTCCTGGAGGAGGAGGGGGGGGGAGATTGCAATTTGCTTGGATCTCTTGGAAGAGGCAGATAGCAACTGTCCTGGGGCAGCGAATCTCCTACAGACTCAGCACAGTCCTTGAGGCAGGCCTATAGCGCTACTGAGTGGGCAGTGCAAGAGATTGACAGGCAAGAGCTTTCCAGTTTCAGAAATGTGATGGTAGGTCGAGGAAGTGTGATCATTTCTCCCTCAATCTTTCTCTCTCTCCTTCTCTCCACATTTACAAATTCCCAGTTGCTTTTAGTGGCAAAAACATTTTTTTTTCATTGAGTAAGTATGACCAAAATGTTCTCAAACCATTATAAAATTTATAAAGAAATGTAGCCTTACGCAAAAAGCATCTCTTCTTTCAGGTTCCTAGTGTAGGTAAGTGCGTACAAGAGTCCTTAAGATGCTGTGGTGTGAGGCAAACCTGCACTTGGAACAAATCCCAGCTTTGAAGAAATGGGAAAAAGTACTACAGAAGAAAGCAGCTTCAAGTTTCCCTACAGATTTTTATTTTAAAAGTTACAAGAAGAGGACATATCTCCTCTTGATGATAAGAGCTCCCTTTAAATTACATCCCTCTAATGATTAGGCTTGAAGGCATACTTTTAAAAATATTCTGCCAACTATTTCTTTATCTGTAAAATGGGCACCAGTAATGGCATTGCCAAGTGGGCTTGACTACTTTAGGTAATTGTTATATAGGTTGAATGTTGAACACTGCGCAAGGAACATGAAAGAAAGACACCAGCATTGATCGAAATCACCTAGGGCAAAGCGCGAACAAGCTGTACACATATACACACATCATATACATGTATGTGTGTGTATGTGTATGCACATATATATGTGTGCATGTGTGGTGTGTATATGAATACTATATATATATATGGAGATATTATGTATACTACATAAATAAATATAAATACATGCATGCTCTTTACTCATTATCTTGTTGCATATGTTTCTTTGTATATAAATGATGCTATTGTACTGTGAAGTGTATCTTCTCCAGCCTTCTTTGCAGTCAAGTGTGATGGTGAGCCTGTAGCTGGACTTTGGCTACTTTATCGGTTCTTTCTTCTTCCACCCACCATTCTCCACCCCTTTCCCACCATTTCAACCCCATAACAAAAGATAGGAGAGAACAACAAGATAAAGGGGAAAGAAGACTATGTCATTGTTAGACTACTTCCTGCTGATTAGGGCATGGACTTCCTTGGGGCAAGTTAGATCTTTGCTGTCAGGATATCTAATTTATTCTTCTTTGAGCATGACTAGTTAACAAACAATGACCAACAACAACCAACAGCCAACAACCAACAACCCACACTAACGCTTGAGGCCCAAGCATTTACATATCCTCTGAAAAGTCCCCAGAATTCCAAAGGTCACAATAGCAAATACTATCTACAGCTGGCAAAATCATATTTCTGCTAGAGCATGAGGAAAATCATAGACAGCTGCTGTGGACAGTCTTAAACAGCCCTGTATCCCACACCTGGGATTAAAATGAAAACATATTCTTATGATATTTCTGTGGGGATCTTTGAAGAAAGCAAAATTCTCACTACATGGAACCATTTTTAGAACAGTAGATTATGAACTGAATGGCTTTGCTGTGTCTATATATGTTTTGATTTTCCCCTCCTGAGTAGACAGAAGACAAGAGTTGTGCAGGATCTGTGAGACTGAAGGAGCACTGACAGCTTAGGCATCTTGTGGAGGAGCTGGCTGGTCATGAACTTTCACTATAGACTATTTAAGGGTAAGACACAGACCTCCATCATATTCGAGTTACTATACATTTTTAGGAAGCACTGGCTTTGTTGTTCAGTTCATCCTAATATGGATGTATTGTCTAATTTTTCTCAAGCTATTGTTTGTATCTTACCATTTATCTGTGGTGTCATTAGGACAAACCAGAACAGTTTGATGTCATGAAATGCTAAAGAAGTTAGTATTTTTGAGAAGCAGGGTGTGACAGTTCATCTGTCATGCTATTAGAACCCCAGGGAAGTAGACCCCAAACCTAGCTGATCCATGGTATCGGCAAAGATTCTCCTTGGAGCCAGATTCCACAAGTATTAGGAATGTCTACTGTGGTAATGATGACTTACCTGCAAGACAAACATCTGCTAGGTGCCCACATTCTACTGAAGACTGAATCGGGTCTGAAAAGGGCTCACCTACCACCTTGACTCAACCTGGAAGTTTGAATCCACATATCTCTGTAGCCTGGTCATTAGGGTGATTATGACTGAGCTGAGATCCTCTGGAAGAAAGTTCTATCTGCCACCATTAAATAGGAGAACCGCACTGGCCTTCTACATTTGAGGTCAGGGTAATTCTCTTAAGGGCAGAACTTGAAGAATTAAGGTTTACCCTCCTCTTCCCTGTGCTCAGAGACATACCAACTTCCCACTTTTCACCCACACTATTACTCTCTCATTTCTCTCAGTGAGTCTATAAAAATGACTACTTTGGACAGAATATTCAGGATTATGGAATTATAGAACAAATAAATTGTCTGATTTTTAACAAACAACATGGTAACATTCAATTGCACAATCCCAGCTGAGAGATGAGAGAAAAGGAAATGGTTTTCAATTAATCCTTTAAGACAAATGGCCATGGAAATTCTTTGCCCACCATAAAAGTAAAAGGTACAAAGATATTCAGATATACTGAAAGACATCAATATGTGTGCTCATTAAAAGTATATAGTGCCAGATTTAAATAACCTGGAACTGAAGGTGACTTTTCTAATTACCTATGACATGTGAAGTCAATTGTCCCTAATACATTCAGAATGACACATTACGAATGAATAGATATTACAGCTTTCTGCTCTGTTGCTCATAAAAACATCTGATGAAGGACCAGCACTTGAATATGTCACTTTATGTCACAGGAACAGAAAGGAAAAGAATGAAAAGACGACAAGAGGAGAAGACATAACCTTTCTTCCCCTCACACCGGTAGTAGTTTTGATCGTGGTAGAATTCTTCAAAAATTTTTTTTCTTTTAATCTAAAATAAGTAGCGAGTTTAAGCTACAGAATTTAAAACCTTCAGTCTTACTCAATTCAAAATGCTTATTACTTCCTGGCAATTAAACAGCATACATGCTATCCATTTAAGAGTCAGTTATCTCGAGTTTCTTTCTATGAACCTGTTTAGAAAACCATATAGGAGTTAGGCATAAGAATAAAAGCGTTCTATTCGATGACTGCTGTCTGCCTCTTCTATACTATTAGACACTATTAAAACCTAAAACCATATATTTTTCATGATCAATTTTACAAAATATTCCTATTAACATTAACAAATAAATCAGAGGAATATTCACATTTTGAGCAACAGGAATCTTCCAGAACTCCAAGACATTGTCATATCCCTTAATGTTTTAAATAGATTTCACACAAAACTGGTTTTGTTTTGGTATCTATACCCCACAACATAAGCATATCATCATGTTACCATGGATATCAATAACTTGAAAAATTAAAATGTTATTCATATTTCTAGACCTGATGATCCTACACATTTTCATTGAAGTTGTTATATTGGGCCAAATGTGGAAGGTGAAGCCATTCTAGGCTGTTGAACCTGGTGCTATCAAAAACAGTTGATAGTAAGTACCTTCAGCTTTGAAAGCCATGTGCCTCTTCCCTTCTTTTCATAGAAGGCTTGCAGCTTTCTGGTTTGTATCCTTGTAATTCCTGACCATTTATTTTTCTCTGGATGCATTGGCTCATTCAAAAAAATGTCATATTTCCCACTTTCCTGGATCCTTAGGAACCCAGCACATCGTCTGCTCTTTAAAACATTTTTAGCTGAATAAATAGCCTCAAAGAGCATCTCAAGGATACTTTATTTTACTCCTTAAAAAAGTTAACAAGATGAAGTTGGTTTTATATCAAAATAACTTCTAATGATTTATCTGGCAGAACTGTTGAAATAGGGCTACTAGTCCTTATGAATTTCACTAAGAGCCATGAAGGATAACTAGGCCCTGTAAGCTTTGGCATAGTGGAGATCACATAGGATTGCAGGGGGCGTAATGAATGAAGATGTTTTTGTTATCTCACACCCAGATTAGAGTACAATACACACAGAGAGAGAGAGAGAGAGAGAGGCATGAAAGGAGTAGTATTTTCTATTCTCATTTTGGTCAGAATGTATCTGTCTATGTCTACTCTCACATCAACTTTATAAACCTTCCTAGTCTTCCACATTCATCTACCCACATTCGTACGTTATCAAGGTTTCTATAAATAGTGCAACTAGCTTCCCAATGATGCTGAAAGCTACCCAGATGGAAATAGTCTTAAGTCCTACTCCTTTTTTAAAAAAGCCATTGGAATTCTTTCTACATGACTGGAAAATTGTGTCAGTGACTATTATTTGTTAGGCTGTAAGAACATCCAATGTGAATTTAGAGTTTAACTTTGCAGAAAACAATCAACTATTAGTGTCTATGAACCCTTCTTGTAAAGCTCAGCCCAAATCTCATAGAATTTCAGGTCTCAATGGAACTGTGAAAGTTACAATCACCTCTAACTCAGATTTAAATAATGCAATTTCCACATTATGGTTCCATCTATCAAATATTAAAAAACATATTCTGTCACCCACTTGCTCCTTTAAAAAACCCATCAACCCAGATTAAGGTAAAATCAAGTTAAAATGTTTTACCCTGTTCTTTTAAGTTATGATTATGTGTATATGTGTGTGTGTACAGGTGTGCATGCGCTCGTGTGTGTGTGTGTGTGTGTGTGTGTGTGTGTGTATGTCTGAGACAGACAGAGAGAGAGAGAGAGAGAGAGAGAGAGAGAGAGAGAGAGCTATGCAGGTGAATTCAGGAAGCCAGGAGGGCTAGAAAAGGGTGTTGGCTCTCCTGGTGTCAGAGTTACAGGAAGCTGAGAGCAACCAGTTGTGGGTGCTGGGAATCAAATTCTTGTCCTCTGTAAGAGTCTAATAGTAACGTGAGCTCTTAAGTGATGGCCTATCTTTCCAACTCCCACAGAGTAGTTTATAAACCTAATCTCTCTGGATTTCTGTCCCTGGAAAGTCCTGTGATTCAAATTAGCTCTGGGAAGAAGTCAGACAAATTTTAGTGTACTCTGTTCTCCTATATACATCTATTCTGGCCAGAGTTATGGAGAGCCTGCACCAGGAATGGTACAGAGCAGGATAGTCACACAGGCAAGCACAAGACACAAGTCTGTCTTCAAGGTAACGCCACCAGAGCTGAGGAGTCTGCCAATACAGAGCAAGAGAAAGGAAAATTTGGCTGCAACACTGAAGTAGTTGTAGATTGTATATTAGAAGTATGAAGCAGGAAAAAATGCAGGTTTTGCAATCAGGAAGATCTGGAATCAAATGCTAACTTCATAAGTTCTTATTTATAATAGATAAGTATATTGTAGGTAGATAGGTAGATAGATAAATGATACATAGATGAAAGATTGATAGATGATAGATTAGGTAGGTAGGTAGATAGATAGATAGATAGATAGATAGATAGATGGATGATTTAAACGTCAATATTTTAACGTGTAAAACAGTGTTAATAGAATTTATCTCTTAAGGTTGTTATTGTAGCTAGTTGGCACTTAGAATTCATTCTTTTCCTACCTTTTCCAAAGTAATGTGTGCCACGAAGAAAAGTATAATCAAATTAATTGGAAAAATGAATAGAGCTAATCACAATGACTTAGATATTCTATTTGATTATAGGACTCTTTTTGCATTGGCCATGCTAAGATGCTTTGCTGTTTCAGTGTTTCCCAAATTCCTTTGACCACTGAACTCTTTGGATAGCACACCAAATAATAGCTCGTGTTCTCTTCGAAAGTGATATGAGAGATACTGTCCTAGTGGTGGGATCTTTGGTCAGGCTGCTTTGTCCCCTGGGCATTTCTGAAAGTGAGATTGTCCCCGTGGGTTGCAGGAGTGTCCCATGCAGGAAAATTTACTCCAGACAAATACAGAGACAATAAATGCTTTTCCTCAGTGTCATGCAGGAAGATGGAGTCAGAAACAAAACAAACATTTAAGTCTGGAAAATTCTGTTCTAATGTTTAGGTGCAGATATTGGAATTGGAGGGTATGAAAGGGTGCTACAATGAAATTACTCTGAGAAATGACTTCAGAGAAATAAGGAGAACCTGGAGATGTTATGTGATAGAAGGGCAGAGTCAAACACACACCCTTTTATAAAATTAAACATGGCTGTTAATATGATGGAAAATCTGTACTGATTCATTAAAGCCCCAGCAAGTTCATCAGAATAACTTTATAGAGACCTTGGGGAAAACTCAACGGGGGGAATTTCCTGTTGGAGGCTGGAGGGGGAGAGAGAGTGTTTTCTCTTTATTGAGGTTTGCTTTGTTAATTGGTGTTTGAAGAAACCCCATTTCTTTCATAGTTGAAGTGAAGCAGAATTAATGTTAATTAAAAAATCATGTTAGTGTTCGCAGAGCACATTCACGCTCCTATTTGAGAAAAGGATCACTTCAAACACCTTCATGATGGTGGCTTTGTTAGTGTGGGGACTGACAGAGAGTAGAGAGTTTAACTAAGTCAAGAGAGAGAATTATGGCTAATTTCTTGAACAAAGGAAGATGTGTTTTGAGAGACATTCAAATAAAAAGCACATTATATAGGATCCACATTGCTTTTCATCCCCAGAGAGTCAAGTTGGAGAGTCATAAACTAAGATGCTGTGGGGACTGAGTGAGTGTGGGGATGATATGGAAGACTTGCTTATGTGTCTGACTGCCACAGTTCTAAGGCGTGCACAATTTTAACAATGTCTGAAGCAGACTGGGGTTCCTGTATCGGTATAAATTTATACTGGGGTCTTTCCATTTAATGTTCTTTAGGGATGGATTTAATTCCATACACAGAGGACTTCAATAAATAGATGCATTGCTGTCAAATCCCTGAGGTCTATGTACCTCCTTTGGGTATAATTAACTCCGATGGTTCACTACATCTAAACAACTACCTCAGTACTGGGGGAAATGGAAATGCTATGTGTGTGTGTGTGTGTGTGTGTGTGTGTGTGTGTGTGTGCAAATTCTGGAGCTGTCTGATTATTTTTAAAGGTAATACTTACATATCATAGAATAAAAATGGCTAAAACTAAGTTACATCTAAGTAGAAAATAAAATGCACTAACAAACTCTGAAACCTGACTTTCAAATTCAATGAAAATAATTTGATCATTTATGTATTGCTCATTTCTTTCTTAAAATGCCTGAAGTGGCTTGTTAGCCAAGATTGAATATAAAGTAGGTTTGATTATATAAACTCAGGCACTGGAAATATTATTCACGGTAAGAGGTGGGAACAAACTGGCTAATCTCAAAGGCTTTTTCTGTTTTTTCTGGAGAAGCACTCGTTTTCAATCTTAGTTGCCTGAGAGGCCAGAATTAAACATGAATCATCTTGAATTATTCTTATTAAAAGTGAAAAAATACACAGACGAGCTCTTCTTTGGGAGCATTTGGGTTCTTTCTGTTTTTCTGTTTTTGACACAGAGACTTATGTAGCCCAGGTAGGCCTTGAACACACTATGGAGCAAAAGAAGACCTTGAACTCCTGATACCCTTGCCTCTGCCTCATGAGTGTTGATATGATAGGTGCCAGTCACCATGGGCAGTGAAAGCTTTTTGTTCTAACCCCAAATTGTAATGAAAAAACAAATTATTTGTATGGGGTTTTCTTGTGCCATATGACTTAGTTCTTGGAAATGATGATTAAGCAATAGAACTGATTCACAATCCCATTTAAACAATACAGAGACATAGTTTAGTAATTTAAATTTCCCTCCATTCTTTCAAGATACTTTCCTACCTGAAGTTCACCCTTGACTTTTTTCTAAGTCTCGTATCCCGCCTGAGGTCCATCATATGAACAGATCATTGATCTGAATTAATTTTTTGTCTTCCTTGTACTCAGTTATGTCTTTAAGATCATCCACGCCAATATAAATAATTTCTTTTACAAAGAATACTGCAGAAATCTCCTAAAGTGTACCAAAACCCAGACACTAGAAACATGATACATGATATGAGGTGGGAACAGACCTACTAATCTCAAAGGCTGCTTCTGTTTTTTCTGGAGAATCACTCATTTTCAACCTTAGTTGCCTAATAGGTTGGAAATAAACATGAAATATCTCCAGTACCAAAAAATCCTCCTATGCTTGAGTTTTTATATCTCTAAAATATAATAACTGATGCTATAATAAATAACATACATGTCTAAATATATCTGTGTATTTTTTAAGATAGGAAGAAAGAGAAAGATACATAGAGACATGATAGATGATCAATAGATCAGTAGAGGTAGGTCGATGAGAGATAGTTAATAGACAGACAGATAATAGATAGACAGACAGACATATAGCTAATATATAGACAGACAGACAGACATAGTTAATAGATAAACAGTTAATAGATAGATAGTTAATAGATAGATAAATCGATATATAGTTAATAGATAGTTAATAGAGGTAAGTAGGTAGATAGGTAGGTAGGTAGATAAGTAGATAGATAGATAGATAGATAGATAGATAGATTACATGATATATAGATGATAGGGAAATTAGATAGAAAGGGTGTATACAACAAAAAGACACACACAAAGAGGAACTTCATAACTCAGGAAAAGCAACTTTTAAAAATAGTAATTCTCTACCTTTTAAAACTGATGTTGTTCCTATAGGGTCTGATCTTCATGGGACAACATTCTGAAGGTGACTGACAATAACATTGTCAGAGGAATATTTATCATCCATTGTGACATTTTATGCAGCCATCAACAGCACACCATAACCTCACATCTCAAAAAAACCAAGTAAGTGCTTAAGGTGGGCTGTTCTTAAAGTGGTTTTTCCCAATATTTTGGGACTTGTTCTTTTTTTATGACTAGCATTCACAAATAGATAACTTAAGAAAATGACTGAGGGTGTTTTTTTTTTAACTCAAAACATAAAGATACCTATTTCTGCATTTTTATCAGTAGGAAAAATCTACGATTATCTTGTTCTGAGGTAAAATAGCTTAATAATCAATGTTCTATATTAAATTATTGACACAATTAAGAAAGTCATTGTTTTATACAAACCACCACTGCAAGCCCAAGGCTAAATTTTAGCTTGTATATCTTTGAAAAGATACGCTGCCAAAAATAACTAACAACTTTTGGTGCATTCCTAGCTGATACTATTTTATTCTTTTCTTAATTACTTAGTTAGTTCTGGATTTACTACATACTTCCAAATCAGTTCGTTTTAATATATGCACATAGGTTTTGTTTATGCTTAGAAAATGTCAGATTTGGCTGATATTTCTGACTCTTCTGACAGTGTCTGAGAAGCGGAATGACTCCTTCAAACTCAGAATCCAAGCAGCTCGGAAGAAGTATTGAGTGAAGGCAGAGACTCTGAAGCTGTACATAGAATGCTTTACAATCCTGTAATTGTTCTCAAGGGCAAGGTAGGCATAAAAGGAAACAGCTTCACACTTAAGCAAACATAATTTCTTTTTCCCTTTCCTGAAGTTGATGTCTCTGAAGAGATTTAAAGTGCATTGTGTTCTACATAAACCATTAAGAGTTAAGATGTCAGACAACTGCTCTGGTCACTTCCCTTCTTATAACCTCCTCTTTCAGTTTGTTATGTTAGCTTGACTCACTGATTATTAAACTGAGCAAAGGAAGAGAAAATGCAACAACAGTCATTTCAAAATGATAACCATTAAAAAGATAAAAACAGGGAATACTGCACACGCAGATTTGCTCACAGTACCCACAACCATAGAATGTCTTAAAAAATATGACCCGGGCTCTCTGCTCCTCCCTGTTCCAGAGACAGCTGCATCTTCTTGTGCAGTGCCAGCCTCGTTCCGTAGACAAGATGGTGAAGGTTGGTGTGAACGGATTTGGCCGTACTGAGCACCTGGTTACCAGGGCTGCCTTCTGCTCTGCACTTGGCAAAGTGGAGATTGTTGCCATCAACGACCCCTTCATTGACCTCAACTACATGGTCTACATGTTCCAGTATGACTCCACCCATGGCAAGTTCAATGGCACGGTCAAGGCTGAGAATGGGAAGCTTGTCATCAACGGGAAGCCCATCACCATCTTCCAGGAGTGAGATCCCAGTAACATCAAATGGGGTGATGATGGTGCCGAGTATGTCGTGGAGTCTACTGGCGTCTTCACCACCATGGAGAAGGCCAGGGCCCACTTGAAGGCTGGGGCCAAAAGGGTCATCATCTCCTCCCCTTCTGCCGATGCCCCCATGTTTGTGATGGGTGTGCACCACGAGAAATATGACAACTCACTCAAGATTGTCAGCAATGCATCCTGCACCACCAACTGCTTAGCACCCCTTAGTCAAGATCATCCATGACAACTTTGGCATCGTGGAAGGGCTCATGACCACAGTCCATGTCATCACTGCCACTCAGAAGACTGTAGATGGCCCCTCTGGAAAGTTGTGGTGTGATGGCCGTGGGGCTGCCCAGGACATCATCCCTGTATCTATTGGTGCTGCCAAAGCTGTGGGCAAGGTCATCCCAGAGCTGAACAGGAAGCTCACTGGCATGGCCTTCTGTGTTTCTATCCCCAAAGTATCCATTGTGGATATGACATGCCGCTTGGAGAAACCTGCCAAGTATGATGACATCAATAAAGTGGTGAAGCAGGCACCCGAGGGCCCACTGAAGGGCACTCTGGGCTACACTGAGAACCAGGTTGTCTCCTGCGACTTCAACAGCAACTCTCACTCTTCCACCTTCAATGCTGGGGCTAGCATTGCTCTCAGTGACAACTTTGTAAAGCTCATTTCCTGGTATGACAATGAATACAGCTACAGCAACAGGGTGGTGGACCTCACGGCCTACATGGTCTCCAAGGAGTAAGAAACCCTGAACTACCCACCCCAGCAAGGACACTGAGAGCAAGAAAGAGGCCCTCGGTGGCTGAGGAGTCCCTGTCCTAACTCAGACCCCAACACTGAGGATCTCCCTCACAATTTCCATCCCAGACCCCCATAATAACAGGAGGGGCCTAGGGAGCCCTCCCTACTCTCAAATACCATCAATAAAGTTCGCTGCACCCACAAGAAAGAAAGAAAGAAAGAAAGAAAGAAAGAAAGAAAGAAAGAAAGAAAGAAAGAAAGAAAGAAAGAAAAAAATATGACCCCAGTCATTTTGCTTTCAAAGCAGGTAGTCAGTTGATTGGATGTATTGATAAATTGTGATTTTTTTAATGAAGTATACACACCTTCCATCTTTTATCTAGTCACACTTCCAGAAGATGATCTCAGAGGTTTTGACCTAAGCTATCTGAAGTAGAAAGTTCACTTTCTGGTGACAATCCCTGAACTGATCGTACAGATGGCACTTTTATTCCTAGATATTGTATTTTCAAACTAGGTGTTTTGTTTTCCCCCTAATGGAGTTTTTTGAGGGGAGAGGAAACAGAATCAAGTGATGGTCCCTGGAAACTGACATGAGTAAATTAATACCACTAATTCTTTTTCTTCACGTATTTTCTTGAATATAAATCTCAACTTTGTAAGTTAAACCTGATGGCATAATGTTGATGATCCTGAACAATGGCTACCCTGCCTTTTAGTATTACTTGTGCATGAGTCTGGCCAATAGACCATCTATATGGTGTGTATTGACATTATTCTGGATGCATTATAAATTATAGGTCATCTTTTCCTCCACAACCATGCATGGCATTGAGAATCAGGTGAATCCTTTCAGATCACATATCTTCCCTGAAGAAAGTTCTCAACAGCTGACTAATGATTCCAAAGTTTTGTCATGCATTACAATTACTATAAAGTAAAGCAAAACTGGGAGCAAGGGCCAGATTGTGGGGGACTCCTAGTAGTAAGCTCACAAATGACTCTAAAGACTAAAGAAGGTCACCAAAGGGGTTTAATCAGGGGACTAGCCCAAGGACATTTATATTTTCTTTCTTTTAACCAAAACATCTGACAATTTTATTTTCATGTTTCATAATGCAAGTGAAAATGTACTTTTTAAATCCTGCTTCTCCCCTTCAAAACTATTCTCTTTGCTATGAGGGAAGTCTTCCTGACCACACAGCTAGGAAACACTCAGGCCTAGCACTGCGATCTCCTGGTTAAACAGAACATGCAATATACATCAAATAAAGAGCTCTTCTGCTCTGATCTGCCTGGCCAGTCATGCCAGGGCCAGTGAGCACATCATGGGAGAAAGACAGAGGTCTCATCACTGGAGGCCTAAGCATCATGGGCATGTGATCTCCCACTGGTAACCTCAATCCAGAAACAAGTCCCATGGGCATCATCTCAGGAGGAGGGTACATCACTGGCATCATGGGAGAGCCTCTTATGTGGGATGCAAGCATCATACTAGGGTTAGGTGGACCCAGGAGAGTTGGAGAAGACCAGATTACGGCCCCTGTAGAAGCAGGATCAGAAAATAAAGCTGGAGCTATCTCTCTTTGATGAAGTGCAGCATTTGTGTTGTCAGTCAGGTTCTAGGTCTGCTCTTCTGTGCATTTCTTGTAGTGGTCATTCCTGTTCTCTTTGTGTTTTCTGTGATTGTAGTGTGTCTTTCTCACAGATGGGTATGATACATCTCACAGTAGCCACTATAAAGCTTAAGCATGTTGCTCTGCAGGACAATAGCTACCTGGTTCCACTAAACCGGGAAATGACAACATTTCTTGTTTTAAAGGAATATTGTATTAGATGGTCTGGTTAGGATGCCATGTAGAAACCCAGTCAGAAGAGATTAAGCCTGAACTAGTACAATGGTCAAACGGACAAAAAACGGTCTCACTGGGGATCCATTTAAAGAGAGAACCAGGATAAGTTGGTGAGAGATTGAATGTAAAATTCCCCTTGACTTTGGAGCAAAGGTGGATTTATTGTTTCTAAAGCTGAGTAGCTCTCAGAGAAGCCTGACTGACAGAATCCAGGAACAATTAGTTACCTGATACCACGCTCTCTTCTGCATGGCCTAGTCAGAATCTTGGAAGACTCCATCAAATACTCCATATCACCAAGGTAATCACCTGACAGAAGTTTACAACTTGGCTACATACTGAGAAAATGTGTTTTAAATGCTAGAACTTGGTCTGCTTCCATTCTTCGGAAAAGACCTAGATGTTCTCAGTGACTCTAGATACAGACACCTGTGCATTTAGACACTTCTCATCTGTTGGTCCTGAAGGAGGAAATCTTAGTCTCAGAATTTAGAAAGGATGGTCAGGCTCAGACTCTTCTTACTAGACGTCCCTCATGACCCATCTTCTCACAGGACTTTGCATTGACAGTGATTAGTCGAATTTTTCCTGATGCTATAAAAAGGTGCCACCCAAGAAGAATGTAGTACCAGGAAGAGGGACTACCAAAGCCAACAGCTCAGTAGACCTATAAACATGACAGCCACACAGTCAGAAGTCAACTTTTTTTTCCCCACTGTTCAAGGTTTATTTGGTGTTTTCATTGGCATGACACTAGAGTGGTTGGTTCCATCATCCATATGCAGATCTTACATTTCACATAATATTGCAGTGTACACTACAGACACATATAATGCATAAAATATCCTGTAGAACATTTACACACAAGATATGCTTAATGGACTTACACACTGGAGCCAGGTTATGACTAACTGGGAACTTGTTGGCCTAGGCATGTTTGGTGAGGGTGTGTGGGGCAGCAATGCAGCAGGCTCACAGGATAATGGAAGCCTGCACACAGTTGGCAGTGTGTCTTGGAGACAGTAAGGCTGTCACACTAACCAGGTTACCACTACACAAGTACCACTTGGTAGCAGGGCAGAACTGTGGGAACTGAGATTTTCCCAAGACCACCTCAACACAATTGTGCTATCACAGCTCAGATAAGAAGTGTGTGGTCTCCATAGAAGCCCTGTTGCAGTCTGGACAGTGAAGTTCTAGGACATTGGGAAGACTTTAGAACTGCAGCTCCTTCTGGATTCCCCAGAGGGTATCTGCACTCTTCTTCAGGCAGGCCTCTTCCTCAGGAGTCAGAGTCACCTTCACCACATCTGAGATTCTGTCTTGTCCCAGGATACGTGGGACACTGAGGAAGACATCATCATTGATTCCATAGAGACCCTTAATCATGGCGGAAATGGGGTACACCTGCCTGAGGTTCTTCATTATGCTCTCAGCCAAGTCTGCCACAGAGAGGCCAATGGCCCAGGACCTTTCAGCTTGATCACCTCATACACACTGTCAACCACCTGCTTGTGAACATCTGTCCACTGCTCCTTATCTGCATCAGTGCCCAGTTCTAGGTTCAGACACTTCAGGGAGATGCCAACAATGTTTACACCACTCCACACAGACACACTAGAGTCACCATGCTCTCCCCCAGGACCCACCCGTGACAGCACAAAGGGTGCATTCCCCAGCCTTTCTCCCACCAGGTAAACCGAGCTGAATCCAGATTGTATTCACTTCCAATAACTTGGCTTTTGGGAAAACCCCTGATTTTCCAAGCCACATAGATCAAGATATCCACTGAATTTGAGACAATAAGCAGCTTGCAGTGTGGAATGTACTTCACAATGTTGGGAATGATGAACTTGAAGATGTTCACGTTTCTCTGGAACAGAATGAGCTGGCTCTCTCCCTCTTCTGACAGCCCCCACTGTGATGATGACCAGCCTGGAGTTCGAAGTCACACTATAGTCTTTGCTGGAGACAATTTTTGGTGTTTTAAGGAAAAGACTGCCTTGCTTGAGATCCATCATCTCTCCCTTTAGCTTGTCCTCCATGACACCAACAAGGGCAAGCTCATCTGCTAAGTCCTTCATTAAGATACTGATGGCACAAGCCATGCCAACAGCACCAACCCCAACAACTGTAATCTTGTTCTGGGGACCTGTTCTTCATTAAGAAGATTCAAAATCAGCTGGTCCTTGAGGGTTACCATCTTGGACTTTGAATCTTTTGAGCCCACTAGTGCATGATGGGGGGCAATGGGCAAGGAGCAGCATTGTGGCCTGGGCTCAGCAACAGTGGCTCCAGCACAAAAGTCATCTTAAGACATGGAAATGTTGTATGCAACTTCATGAGCTGTCCTCATAAAGTACCACAACTGAATTTGTTTCATTATTGTTCTGTCTTAGTTAGGGTTTTATTGCTGTGAGGAGACACCATGACCAAGGCAATTCTTATAAAGGCAAACATTTAATTGGGGCTGGCTTACAATTCAGAGGTTTAGTCCATTATTATCATTGCAGGAAGCATGGCAGTGTGCAGGCAGACATGGTACTGGAGGAGATAAGAGTTCTACATCTCGATCAACAGGCAGCAGAAGGGGACTGTCTTCTACAAGCAGCCAGAAAGAGGCTCTGATTCCAAGTTGGGCAAAGCTTGAGTCTAGATCTCAAAGCCACAGTGATGCACTTCTTCCAACAAGGCCACACCTACTCCAGTAGGCCACATCTCCTAGTAGTGCCACTCCTTGTGGCCAAGCCTTGAAACATGAACCTATGGGGGCCAACCCTATTCAAACCACCACAACTTCTGTAGCCCAAAGGAGAAAACCCAAGGTCCTAGAAGTGAAGTGCTTCTTCAGAAGGCTAGGGGAAGGATGGATCCTTCCATCCTTGGTGTTATGTAACAATCCTTGCTGCTCCTTGCCTTGTTGCTATATGATCCCAGCTCCTGCTACATCTGCATGTGGGCTTCGACTCTGGGCTTATCTGTGTGTCCAAGTCTCACTGTTCTTATAAGAATGCTCTATAAACCCACCTAGTATATTATGATGGCATCGTAAATTAGCAAAAACTGTAAGGAGCTTGCTAAGCCACCTTCACAGCTTGCTAGGCCACCTTCACAGCTATTTGGAGATAGAACTTGATCATATCATTCTGGGGGACATGATTCAGCTCAACAACTCAAGGACTACCTGTTTTACCTCATGTGAGTATAAATCTACCTAGTCTCTAACTAAACCCATGTTGACTTGGTTTTGTTTGGTTAAGGTACTGGATATTGAACCCTCTACTACCCAACTCAATCCTTAGAATGGCTTTTGACCTCTCCTTGCCATTCTCCATCCTTGACATTATCATATCTCAGATTAACAGAGACACAGAATTTGAGAAGTAGAATGCCTTCTGGCTAGTCACTGAGCATATATTTACAAATGAAGAGCAACTCTTGGTTCTTTACTTCTTTGTCTGTTTAGCCCCAAAATGAAATCTCTGAGTTTGTATGTAAATGCAGATGTATGTGGATGTAAATATGCACAGAAGGATTCCTGGTAGCTTGCTCTATCATGCTCTGCCTGTGCCTTCCTGACAGGATGTCTTACTGAACCTGGAACAAGGCTGGTGGCCATCAAATTCTTCCATAGCACCAAAGTTACAGGCATGGAGCCATGCCCAGCTTTTTACATGAATGCTGAAGACTTGAACATAGGTCATGTTTGAGTGATATGTGTTCTTAGTCTTGAGTCATTTCCTCAAACAAGAAATCTACAACTTAAAAAATATTCTTTTTAAAGTATTTTTTTGATTTTGTGAAATTCAAATATAATTATTGTTTCTCCTCTCCTTTCCTTCCTCCACTCCTTTTTCCTGCTATGTACCTTACCCTCTTTCTCTTTACACACACACACACACACACACCTGAATATAAATACAACCTGCTCAGCTCAAACAATATTTTTGTATGCATACGATCTCGGGGCTGACCACTTGTTTTTTGATAACCAATTGGAGGTTCCTCCCTGGAGACTATTCCTCCTGCTGTAAACACCCCTTGGTTGCCTTTAGTTCTCTAAGTAGGGGTGGGGCCCCATGAGTATGAATCTGCAACTTTGCTTTGACTTTGGCTGCAGCACAGCAGAGCTATTCATCTTGGCCTTGGATTATGCTCCACTATTTTCCTGTTCATCTTCTTATCCCTCCTCCATCACAACTAGGGATTTTTATACCCCTGCTCTTCACCAACAAACTAGATTTACTTTTATACTTACTGGGAAATGTTCTAAATCCCAAAGTAGTATGTCTTAGCACTGCTTAGACTCTGGCTTGACCTCCATTTCCCACAATAAAAAAATCATCAAAGATAAAAAATAAATCAGATCCTCATTCCTACTGAGTAACTATGTTCAACTTACCTTGTAGTGCATTTATAAAAATGTGGCTCCCTTCCATGATTTGTGGGGCTAATTCCCTTGAAACCAGGCTTCCACCTTGCAAAACATACTTCCCTGCTGACCAGAGACCCTTCACTCTGGCTGTTACTTAGAATCAGAACAGGTGTTCTTGGATATGAAAGACTCTCTTCTATTTTTATGTCTGTCCTTTTGCATTAGAAATCCTAAGCGATGCTGTGTTCATGCCTCAGTGGGCTGGTAACTGAAACGCCACTGGGATCGGTCCCTGTATTCACTGACTTAGATTAACTGCTGTCTATTTCTAGCACTGAAATATATATTTGTTTTTTACTGTGAACTTGAAGAACTAACTTAACCTCTTTTTCTCTTTGTTCATAAAATAATACACCTATGGATATTAATAGGCTTTACAAGGCTGTTACCGAGTGATTGCATATCAACATAAATTGTGGAACTTTGGTGCCTGTATTGATTGATTGTGCTACAATGCACTTCCATATAAGTAGCATGTGTTTATTTGAAACTCAGTGCACCTATCATCGTGCTATTCAATGTGCATCTGGTTGATTAATGCATAAGAAATGGCTTCTGCCTCAGCTGAGAAAATACCTCCATCAGGGACAAGCTGTAGGCAAACCCCTAGAGCATTTTCTCAATTAGTGATTGATGTGGAAGGGCTCAGCCCATTGTGAGTAGTGCCGCCCATGGGCTGATAGTTCTGGGTTCTGTAAGAAAGCAGGCTGAACAAGCCATGATGAGCTGACCACCAAGCATCCACCCCTCCATGGCCTCTGCATCAGTTCCTGCCTCCAGGTTCCTGCCCTGCTTGAATTCCTGTCTCAACTTCCTTCAGTGATGAACAGTAATTACAGAAGTAAAAGCTGAATAAATCCTTTCTTCCTCAACTTGCTTTTGGTCATGGTGTTTCATCACAGCAATAGAAACTCCACCTAAGTCAGTACCCTACCCTCCCAAAAATTAGTGTTCAGAAATTAAAAAATAAAACACTGCTTTATAGTTTTAAAATATATACTTTTTACAAGCTGGGTGCAAAACTGTATGCCTTCAATCTCATATGTACACATATGTATATATGTGTATATGTATACATAAGTATATATGTGTATATACATTTATGCTTTTAACTAAAATAAAAATATAAGACAGAAAAAAAAGAAATGGCTTCTGCTTTCAAGGAACTTAGAATTTGTGTGGTTAAGAGCACTTTGCATATTTCAGAGAAAACCAAGTTACTTAAATGACCGCTGGCAAGTCTGCTCCTTATAGCAAGGTTAAGAGCTTAGACTGAAGAAAGAACTAATCGTTACTAAGTCCTTAATACATGCTAAACACTTACCAACGTTATTATACTCTGGCCTTTCCACAGACCCGAAGGCTTGGTTTTATTCCTTCTCCAGTGGGAGAAACTCAGGGTCAGAGAGGTTTGGAGCCTTTCCCAAGTTTACACCCAGTAAGTGGAGAGTGAGGCTTTGCTGGTGAATGCACTGAAGGAAGGTTTGTTTCCCTGTAAAGGTAGCGTGTTCATTACTCCACTAGTTCACTAAGACTTTGTGCCAAGCCCTGGGGCATGCTCCCATTGCTCGGTCCTATTTATTGCTGCTGGATTTGAGGTGTTCAGATTCTCCTGCCAATACATGACCAGCCCAAGGGAAGAACAGCTAAGTGTGCCTACTGTGTGATGATCTAACTCTGGAGTTTTGTGTGTCATATTCTTTCCGACTTGGCCCACTGAGTCAGCCATTCCAGTTATTATCTCTATACTGATCAATTCGTCTTTCTTCTAGTCACTCTTACCTGGAGATATTTCTAATTCGGCATACTCCAAATCAAACTAGTTGTTCCTCACTTCTACTGTACTCTCAAGGTTGAGGGGTGAACAACGGGCTTCTTTTTTCTCTGGTATTACCTTTTCTCGTCAATGCTATCCTCAGCAGAGGAGGTCCAAGGACACAGAGAAAAACTGTTCTTTCTTCTTTGCTTCACTTTATTCCTGCACGTATTGAAAGAGCCATGGAGTCCTACAGAATCCATTCACGACACCTCCTCTCCCTCTCTTCCGCATCGTCAGTGCGACCACCCTAGGCTCTCATGGCCTCTAACTTGAGCAATTACAAGAACGTCCTAATGGATTTCACCAGCTGATTCTCTGTGCTTCAGTTCAGTCCATGCATAGCTTCAATCACACCTCTCACATGCACCGGCTGCCCCAGCTTCAATCGCAGAGTTTATCTATGTCAAACGCCAGTTGATTTTGTCAGCCTTCCTCATCCCCTTTCTCTGACCCCCAGCAGCAGTTCCAGGCTGTGAGGCAAATATTTCCCCATCCATTGAAGATAACAAAACATCTGTACCTTGAGCTACTGTTGCATTTTTCTCCCTCTGAGAAGGACCTCAAATGTCAGCACCTTGTGAGGTTTTCCTTGACCTCTGCTGCCTCTGGGGTTGCTTCCACTTTCCCAGGTATCTGCATCTCCACTTGACATCCATTTTACCCTTTAGTGATCTTAATGAGCAATCACCAATTTAAAAGTTGTATTAATGATAACCTTCCAATCTAAGTGTTCCTTAACATCAGAGCGATTGAATAATCATTCTTTAACAATGGTCTGTTTTAAGTACCAATAAAAGTACAACTAATAACTCAACCATGCCAAGGGACCTACCTTCTGGCTTGACCAAATTCTTTTAATCCAAAGAGCAGAAGGTTGCCATACACACTGAAGGTGTCTGTGTGGCTCTCATTTCCTC
The DNA here is from genome assembly GCA_019843965.1 of Rhynchomys soricoides. Classification (NCBI taxonomy): domain Eukaryota; kingdom Metazoa; phylum Chordata; class Mammalia; order Rodentia; family Muridae; genus Rhynchomys; species Rhynchomys soricoides. The sequence continues at coordinate 3,009,394 of JADRCH010000027.1, read as the reverse complement.
TCTGCCAAAGATAGCCACTGTGTGGTCTGTGTTCAGTTTCCAGCAACTACATGAGTTTCACGTTTGCTATATGCATGCATCTCCATAACCAATAATTTCATATTTTAAACAATGGTTTAAAAACAAAATAATCATGCCAAACTTCCTTGAACTGTGTCACAACAGAAATGTAATTTTTGCTCATTGCCACTGTGTTTGGGAGACTTAGCCATATTGGTAGGCAGGGCACTCCTTTATTCAAGTACAGTTTTCCTTTCCTCACTGTGGTTTTGCTTTTTACACTTTCAACTGTCCTCATGGTCAACTGTGCCCCAAAAACGTTACCCAGGAAATCCTAGGGGCAGCTCATCAGTTTCAGTTGTGCCCTGTTCTTAATGGTGTAAAGAGATTTGGAGCTATCTAGCTCCATCCTGTCTAGGACATCAGTCATGCACTATTCAGTGTGTCCACACTATATACTCACCTACCTATTAGTCACCTAGGGGCCATCCCCACAGATTCATTGTTGTAGTATTACAGAGCTTGTATAGAGACTTTAAGAGGTCTCAATTTCAAGTGTTGACAAGGGGCAGCAGGAAAATATCCCCTTTGACTAAGGAATGATCAGACAATAGACCTTTATTTTTTCACCTTCTCCCCAGACCCCTCAAATACCCAGTGCTTTCAGGGTATCTTTCAGCTCTCAAAATTTTCACCTACCATGCCTTCTCAGCCTGAAACCCACAATTTGTGAATATTCATGTGATTTTTATTTTTTTTAATTAGTGCGTTATCCATAACATAAAACTAGCAATCTTCCTATTACTGTTATAAACGTGTGTATGCTGGTATTAAATACCTTTTCACTGTAATGCAACTATAAACGCCTTCTATCCCAGAATGCGATCATCTCCAAACATCAACATCTATGTTTCAGACTCTAACCTTGTATCCTGCCACCCAGCATCCTTCAACTGCCATTCTGTTCCCTACCTTCATGGATTTTCCTACTCTAAATATCCTATAGGAGTAAACATACACGACTATCTTGTATGGCTTGGCATGATGTCATCAAGGTTCCCTCATGGTATGTACTGTGTCAGAATGTCATTCCTTCTAAAGGCTGAATAATATTCCACCGTGTACATGTGCCACTTTCCGTATGATTTCCTTTGACTTTGTCCCCTTGGAACAGCCTAACTAAAACATAGAGACAAAGAAACAAAACTGCACATGATGAACAGGTACAGAGTTTCTACTCTGGTCCCTAGATACAACACTGCAACATGACATGCTCGAAAGAACAACAGGGTAAGCTAGTCTCTCTAGTGTGCTCAGCTGCATGGTCCTAGAAACTGACGTTGACTTCTCAAGCATTGGTTCCCTCATCTAACCTACAATAGCTTAGCCTCTCTGGCATTCTAAGCCTGTAGTTTTAGAAGTGTTTCAATGCATTGACCTAAAGTTAATATTAGCACTGTAGCAAAGTAAAGAAAATATTTATGGGAAGACTCTGCAGTCCCCCTAAACACAGAGGGATCTTACAATAAGAATACAGCTATAAAGCATTAGATACTTCAAGCTCCAATGGTTTCTTGTCTAGATTCAAAGACTGACCAAGAAAGATTCTTATCATCATTAATATTATTTTAGTTTTAGCTTTCTTCTTGGGCCCCGAGGTCTTCCAAATCCTGTTAGATTTGTCGGTTTGTTTCACTGGTTAAAATGTGATTACTAGAATATTTCAATAGACAAACTAAGTTCAGTGCTTTTTTATAGCAGTGATTTTCTTCTTTACTTCTATAATTCTCTAGCACCTTCTACTTTTTCTACTCCCATTTCTCTCAACTTTATCCTTGGTCTAAGAGTTTTTCACTTAAGGGCATTCTCAGAAAGGAAATAGAGATGTGGAGCTGTAATGGGTGTGGGGGTTAAGAGCAGAGCTTCCTCGCATTTCTCCTGATCCTGCCTGGAGAATGGCACAGAACGGAGCGGAAGAACAATTATAAGGACCCCCACTCCCTAACTCCTCAATCGTATTTGTTGATGTTGCCAATTGTTTTTGTTTGTAACTTCTTCCACGGATATGACGCAAAGTAAAACAACATATATTTTTTATTATGAGCACTTTCTTCATATATGTGTTTTGCAAATTTAGCCACATGGACACATGTGGTACTAATTCATTAATTTTAACTGCAGCACGCATTATGTTTTATGAATGGGACATGAGTTATTTATCTGTTCTTTTGTTGAGAGCCTGTTTTTAATTTGCTACTGCAATTTTTCTCTATGAACATGCGTGGATAGTTCTTTAAAAATTTAAAGAAATTCCTATGAATTCAAAGAGTTCCTTCATTCAATAGAAATAATCTAAATGTTTGCAGAGTACAGAAAAACTAGAAAAAAAAAAAACCAATACAACATTTCTGTTCTCTAGGAGGAGCCATTAGAATAGTATAGCAATCAAATAATAACACAAATGAACATAAATGGCAATGAATTAATGTCATAATGAATTCATTGAAGAAAAGGTCTATCACCAGGCAAATATATCCTCGACTTAGAGCATCAGTGATCTTTTTTTTTTCTACTGGTTGGTTTGAAAGAAGAAAGAGGAATGAGTCAATTAGCCTGGTGAGGAATTTGGAATTTGAGCTGGGCTAAGAGTAAGAAAATGCCAGAAGCAGAGGGAATGTCAGATGTCCAGGTCTAAGACAGACTAGAAAGTCAACAATGAAGAGAGAAGGCCTCCGTGCCTGGGACAAGTTTAGGGAAAGAATATATGAGAGAAACCAAGAAATAGTTTGTTGAAGTCACAGAAGATATTTGGCTTCTGCTCTAAAGTAGGGGGGATGCCTCCAATTAGTTTAAAGCAAGGTAGAAATATTGATATATTTTAATAAGAATGACTAACACTATATTTGAGTTTCTAAACCACAGCTTCAATGGATCCTGCCTGGTAGTCTTTGTTGGAACTTTGTAATGGTTTAGCTAAGCCAACAAAGCTAATGGTAAATTCCTTGCTGTAGCTGGCAGAACTCCATTCTTTTCTAGAAGGCTGACCAGAGGAAATGCTCAGAAGTTAGAACTGTGCTTTCATGGCAGGATGCATAGCAGAGGAGGCTAGAAGGTGGATAGTATCCGTGGAGTGTGAGAGTTCACAAAGAAAAGGCAAACAGAAAAGAAGGGTGGTGATAAGGAAAAGTGTGTCCACAGAAAAGAAAGGGGATGGGAAGAAGGCAAAATAGGATCCTAGAAGCGCCCCGGTCAACCAGTGGATGCAGACATCTGGATGGGCAAGGGCAACACAAAAATAAAGGATTAGTAGAAAGATCCGTTGAAATTTTCAAGAAAAACATAGCTCTTAAGCTGTCCAAATGGACCAAGCAGTCCAAAAAATGGACAAGTCACCCAGCAGCTAAAATTGTGTGGTCTTCAGGAGGTCTAAGCACTCTTGGACTCAGCACATAAACAATCCTTTTTCTTAGAAAATCAAAGTCATGTTCTGGAACCTGTAGAATTACCACCTAGTAGTTCCTTCAAGTAACTCAACCCATGCCACCCCCTCCTCCTTGGACTTCATAGTTGTGTTAGCTGAAAACACACTCATCATTACCATGACTAAAAGAACCTGTCTTCACTTTCCTGTCAGTTAGCAACATGTTCCCCCTCCACCTTGCTTCATGTATTTCTAGTTGTATGTTCAGTTTCTGAGGGTGGGGGTGGGTAGGGGTGGGTTAGGGTGGGTAGGGGTGGGTAGGTGTGTATAGGTAGGAGGTGTTTCTGAAATTCAATTTGCAGTTGGGGAAAATGATTTACTATGGAGTACGGAGGGAACCTTTCTGAAAAACAACGATTTTATTTGGCTTTTTCAATAAGTATTTATTACCATAGGAAAGTCTTAGACACTAACAGAATGAACCTCGGAGAAGAGCTTGCCCGAAGTGTAACTGATTATGTTGGACTGTTACAAATGCCCTTATTAAATAATTGCATTTAAACCACATGATAGCCTTATAATTGATTGATAAAAACAAAATTGTGAAAGTTTAAGTGACATAATTGTTCTCAGTATCGCTACAATTTTCAAATGAGGCAATTTTGCCTTAGAAGCAATTTCACTTTTCACTGGGATGTTATTTTGGCGTCAGGCTGCCAGCTTTTGTTTCCATTCCTGAGTTCCCTGGGCTGTGATAACCCCTTCCTCTCCTTGGCTGAGGCAAGGATTCATCTTGCTAACACGGAAGCCTTCAAAGTTTGCTGCAAATCCCAGTGCATTATAAAAAGAAGGGTTTGTAGCCTCCCGGTAGTTCCAGAATTTCCATGTAAGGAAATGTGGTATCTGCTGCATGTGGAGGGGGAATGTAAATCACTTTAGATCACTTGTCAATGTCAAGAATAAAGTGTCTCATATGTGACGATATCGATAAATAATGGTAAGAGTACTTTTTTTTTTCTTCTTAAAACTGCATCCTCACCAGAAATAATTTAGTTTGGTTCTCAGGCACATCTCCATGGAATGTTAATATAAGGTGTAAGAAGAGGGGATCTGAATTTCCATGTATATGAATAACAGGATCTTGGAGCATTGAACAATGCAGATGAGAGCCATACCATTAACCGTCCTTCTGTTTTGTTTCTGCAAATTAAAGTTTCATACAAACAATGTCTCTGTATCACAAGCAAAATGGCCGAGGCATATTCTATACTGGTAATAAGAGCTAGGCCTGATGTGTTTCATTTCAGTCTTGCTGATAGCATTTATCAGCAGAATCTGGCTAAAAGCAGAATATGCAACTTAAGCCTGATCATAACTGGGCTGCACAGAAAGAAAGTAGAGGATTATCCGAAGACTGGGAGCACAAATATAAGATTGTATTGTCGTTGTGTGCTATAGGCCTTTTGGCAAACGGTAGTGTAAGCCCCAGCTGACAGGCCTTTTCACAACTGACAGAGAAAATATGAAACTTAAATTCTTCATGACAGATAAATCTGCTGAATGAATGAAAGACCAATAGGAGAACAGTGGGACCCTCCCCCCCAAAAAATTTGCTGTCCCCAGGTAACTCCCTTACAGCTGCTTCTTTTGTCAGTATACAAAGTAGGTATTCACTGAATATCTTCTAAACTCCTACCTATCAACTTTGCTAAGCAAACTGTTAAGTTGGAATAATAAAATAAGCATATTTTTTCCTACACAGTCTTATAAAGCAGTGGGCAGATTAAATTTAATATGGAGGCATGAAAGACATTTCCTGGATGACTATCAACTGGGGTGGATTTTGTGAACCAAAGTTGACATGTAACTATTGTAGAAGGCTTATTAATTGAGATATTAAATGTACCTAATCCACCATGATTGGGATCTCTGTCAAATTAAAAAAAAAAGTATAACCATAAGTAATTGCTCTCTTCTGTCAGTGGGCCCAAGTCGAAAAAAATGTTACCAGTCTCTCAGGACAAACACCACTAGTCTTTTCATTGAGGATGCATAGCTTCTATCTTTTTCAGGGTACTGGGCCTCAGGGGTCTGGGGTCTTTGATTTTCCCATGCTTGTTTGGAACTGGCATAGTTTTTTTTTCATCTTGGTTCACCATACTAATTGTGTCTAATCCCAGTGACAACCTTTTGGGAAATTACCTTAAATCATGGAAAGCCAGATTAAACTGAAGAAAACAAAACAACAGAAAAAAAGTTTCCTTATGGTCTTAAATTCCAGAGTTGCACATGGTACAACCTGTCTGCCTTCAGCATCTCCTGAAGGCATCCCGGTGAGCAGCCTCATCTACGTGAGGAAAGGAGGGATTCCCACAGGCTCCTTCAACAGGCTGCTCTTTATTAGGGAATGCCTGGCACTTTGGCAAATCCCTGGTCAAGCTGATAGACAATGTCTTGTTGACAACGCCTGAGGCAAGTTTCAGGACCAATCTTCCTCAAACTGTCACTTTCCCTGGTTGCCATGACAATGTATGGCTAATCTCCAGGAAGAAAACTAAAATAAGAAGAAAAGATGAATAGGAGAAAGGAAAGATGGAACAGATAAGAGAACTGAGGGTCATTTTTCTCTCTGACTTCATGGTCTGACCAGACCTGTATGGGTTCCTTTCCTCAGCCAGACAGCCTTGGAATGTCTGGCAGCAGGACTAGGCTAGAGTATCGGGCCATGGGAATCACCAAGGCCTCAACAGGAGGAAGAAAGACAGTAAGGACTAGAGTTAGAGAAGCCATGAAAAGGAGGAGGAGGAGCAGGCGAGCCAGCCAGGAGTCTGAGAAGAATTCAGGCGCCAAGGTTTAACAGCTGCCTCAGGTATGCTAGCCAGTCTCAGCTCGTTCCCAGCTCTCATTGGCAAGCCCCAGGCTCCATCACACACACACGCACACACACACACACACCCCAAATGCTGTTTGTTTTGTAGAAGTTGTTGCCCTGTCTACAAAACTGTGTTCCAGATTCTCAAGGAGAAATCGGGCCTTGCTGGGTGCTGTTTTACATAATTGTGGTGAAATTGCCTAAGACCTTGGTAAATAACAAAATCTACTCAAATACAAAGGGATTTAACTTACTCTAAAGATTATTATGTTCTGTAATGTAGGATTAAAATTACTTCCAAAGTTATTAGAGAAAATCAACATTAGCACTTGTCTGCCTATAGAAAAGCAAACCATATGCTCACAAAAGTGCAGCATTATATGGTAATTATCTAAATGTTACTACTTGGAATAATAAGGATGCTGGATGTTTTCATAGCATATTTCTTTCTCAAAGAATTCAATTATCTACACTTTCCATATCCCACCATCCCTGTCACCAGTCCTGAATGAGCTATGCAGGAGGCAAGGATAATTAACTAGAAGATAGGTAACTGGTGCACAGAGAAGCATGCAGAATCACACAATAAGAAAATAGCAATTCTAGATGTGCCATATAAAAGATGACCTCCCTAGAGGTTTGCTATTTAGATGAAGTATCTTTCCTACATCTTTATCTTGATTATCTTCCCTTCGGGGTCTCTTTCCTGAACTTTGGCTGTAGTCTTTGCCTCGGCACTGACTCATAGGGTGCTCCACTGTATTTATAGTCCCTGATCGGTCCTGATATATTCTTCTTGAGACCCGGGACTTGTTCAGTTTTGTGTCTGCCATGCCAGTTGGTACTTTTTAAACAACTATGAGATGAATGAATAAAACTCAAAGGAAGGAAGGAATGAACATTCTTTAAAGAAGAATTTATGATAAAATAAGAAGTGCGGATTTAGACTTTACCTACGTCTCATCTGGCTTTTACCTTTGCTGTGACAAACATGTCCACCTCACAGGCTTTCTTGTAAGAAAATTCACTGAATGCATTTAGAGCTAATTCTTTCCCTGCCTGGGTTGTTGGGCTTATTGTTTGGAACAATAAACTTAGACTTGTGGAAATACCAGGGCTCTAAATGCTCGATTGTAATTATTTTCTTCCTAGCTTTCTCTTTTTGATATCAAAAGGAAAGCAGCTAGGTGTGGAGGTTGGGGGAAGTGTTAATATATTGTTATTATGCTGTCCCCAAAACCTTTTCCTCGAGTATTGAATTTTCATGCCAGACTGTTATTTTGGAGGAGGAGGTATAAACCCCAAAATAACAATAGGAACAATGATTGCTCTTTGAGGAGACTACAAATTTAACTCTCTTCTGTACATTTTTTCAGTGATCGATACAGAAAAAAGCAAGGTAATATATGTTAATCTTTACCAGCTGTACTTTATGTATCCCGTTACGTTGGAAGCCTGGCAGGAGTAAGATGTCACAACAGACATTTACTGAAATACCTGGGGAAATGTAACAAAAACTGTTAGAGGGAAATGGTCTTTCAGCTAAATTACCTAATATATTTGCTAATGGTATCTGATTTAAAAGCCATAAAAATACCAAGTTAAAAGCACATTAGAAGATGTGTTATATTTATAAGTGTTTGTCACCTTGGCAACAAAAGCTATATTCCAAATCTCACACTAGCTTTGATGGGCCAAGACCTTTTAATATTGGTAAATACTTCTTCCTGGCAATGATCTGCTTTCAGCTACTGTTAGCACTCGACAAGGTAAGTTCTGCGTTGCTTAGCGGGTTCTCAGGCGACTGTTGGTAAGCCTTTTCTTCCCGTTAGTTACTATAGTCTATTTTTAACGGGAAAAGCAGTGCATTTTTAGAGAAAGCATCAGTCTCAATTATCCCCTTCTTGTATTTAGAAATGCAGATATAATAGCTAGCAGACTCCCAGAGATGGAATTTACTTATTAACCTTCACTTCAGTTTGCCACGGAAGTATGTTATAAAATCAGCTGTATGGTAAAAATATCTACACTTCTAAGCAGGCCTGCTTTAACAGGGGGCTTACACAAGGGAAGTTTCAATATACTTCTACCTTGCAAGTAAGCTACATGAGGAATGGAAATTACTTTTCACTGTGTCTCCCTAAGTCTCCCTAAGATTTTGCTTTTTTTTTTTTTTTTTCGCTTTCTGTTATATCTCACAAAACCAGATGACTTAGCGGTAGGAATCCATGTTTGAGAAGGTAGATTTCAAAGAGGTTTAGATGCAAACTCTTACTTACCTCCCTTCATTTTGGAAGCTTCAATCCTATCTCCAAACTCTGTACAAACTTGTTTGGGTTTAGTACCAGTCAAAGATTATAATTCCACGAGTCTAACTAGCTTCCCATGTGGCTGAAGCAATTTTCAGAAGTAAACCACGAAAAAGGTCTGGGTAAACACACATTCTGTGGGCTGTGGCTGCTCATGGGGAGCCTAGACAAGCTGTCTCGGCAGCCAGTTTGGGAAAACTGAAGCTCAACTTGTGACTTGTAATCAGCCTCATCAGGTTCTCGGCTTGATGGACAACTTAAGGGTTGAATGTAAAGGATTAGTACCTAACCCTAGGAAATCATCACACCCTTTTATCTTGAAGAAGCCGGTCCATATTCCCTACCATGTCAGTGTACGTTAGGCATTGTCAGAATCTTTCATGCCTCTTCTAGTTCTAAGAAATAAAGTATCTTTACTTCACAAGCAATAATGATCAGTGTGTGAGACAAACAATTAGAAGATCCTATTTTAGAAAAAGACAGGATAGTTTCTGCTCAGAACAGATAAATCAGCATAACAGCTTTGAGTTCAAATATAACCCACCTAACAATGCTGGCAAAGCACATTCCAACCTGCTGGTAAAGTCACACTACCTTCTTGTGACTGAAGGAAAAAGAAATCACAGGGATGGACATACATTGTAATACTTAAATGCACACTTTCCAAATGCCGGATAAATGAAGAACACCTCACGAATTTTCCATTTACACAGCCTTACCACTAAGCCCTTGCTTACTTCTATCAAGTCAATGATCAAGCCACAATCTGTTGGTAAGTGGGAAAAAAAAATCTTGTTTATTTTTCTCAATATGTAGTCTACTTTTTATTTGTTTACGTTATTGCTAGTAAGTGTGGTACCAGAGATTAAAAATAAGTCTGAGTGAACTCTCTATGCTATATTACACATTTAACCCATCAATGTGAATTGTAAGCAACATAGATTAAAAAAAATTAACATTCATTTTTTTCAAAATCACAACATACCATATGTTTAAATTGTAAACTGCACATTTGCATTTTATTACCCAGAAAGTACAAGCAAAACACTGTCTGTGGCATGATCCTCAGCAAATATCAAGACACGATACAACTGTATCCAACAACTACCTTAGCTAAGAGCCGAATAAAACAGAGAGCATGGCTCCGCTTTCTCCTTAAGGGAGTAACAGGCATATGAAGGAAAAATCTTGTTCAACTTTCTATCTTCTGCCAGTAGATGAGCACTAAATGTTTCTAGAAACTGGAAATAAATATTTCACAGATGGACTTCAGTACTGCTGTTTGTCCCTTTCACATGCTAACCACAAGGGAAGGAAGGATTCTCTGTGTGAATGGATAGAAAAGATATTAAAGAAGGAATAAAGAAAAACAACAGGTTTACTGCCTTTTCGTGATGTATGCAGCCATGATTGTTTATGGGTCTGAACAATGGGTACAGATTATATTTTAAAAAGTTGGGGCTACAATAACTTAACCCAAGGCAGAAATGAGGATTAGCATGGCAGGAGATTCGTCTTGTGGAACGGAAGGTTGGAGTGCTCCGTGGAGTAGGAAATCTGGTTCAGCAGATACAGGGGGGATGGGTTGGAGACGCAGCAGGAAATAAACATTTGCTGAGTGCCATTCCTTGTACACAGGTTCCTTTCTGTTATTCTTCGTGACACCATGGTGAAGTGTGATTGCCCCTGTTTCCATGTTAGAGAGAGTCTTAGAAAGTTTCAGTGGCTTTCTGACTCTCTGCTAGCATGTGTTAAAGATGAGACATAACTGGGCATTCTTTTCACAACATGATACTGTATTGAAAACCTTCCACAAACATAGAGATTAACTTACGTAGAAAATACCAGCGTATAAGCAAAATTGAGAAAAGTGAAATCCACATAAACAACTTTAAAATGCAAATGGCTTAATCGGACACCTGACTTCTCTGAGATTTCTCCAAGTGTAAAACAAGCAACACTGTCACATTATCATGTTCTTAGCCTGAACGGAGGAGATTCCTGGGTAATTCTCGGTTACATGTTCATTTCAGACTAGTGTTGAAATAGGATTTTGCAGCTTAGCGTAGTAGTCCTCATCATTCTAGAAACCCTGGGTCAAATTTAGAAACCAGACCGCTCCAGTGAGGGAAACGTAGACATTGTCTTCTGTTGGCACCTTGACAAGCCTACTGCTTGCTCTCCGCTGTGGTTGTTGCTCTGATTCCGTACACGACACTGGCATCTGATGTGGAAGCTGATTCTTGTGTTTGGGTTTCTGTTCATATAACAACTGCTTTGAGTCACTTCCAAGAGAGGATAATAATGACAAACTTGAAAATTTTCTCCCTAGGAAAAAAGACTGTGAACACAAGAGACGGCATTTAAACAACTACCATTAAAGACATTTTAATTTTCTGTTGACAAACACGATTTTCCAACTGATTTGCAGTGAGGTTTCTGGGATGACAGCCATTAAGCCTATGCAGGACAATATTTTCTGCTTCTACAGTCATGTTAATGTAAGCTTCATCCTTGTGTGCATTACCTAAAACCAGAGTCTTAATTCCTTCTACCCCCTTTTCAAAGACAGGTTTCATATAACTCAGGTAGGCCTTGAGTTGTCTATGTACCTCAGGATGACCACGAACTTCTGATCTTCCTGCCTCCAGTACCTTAGTGCTGGGATTCAAGCATGCACTGCTCTGTTCAGTTTGCTGGGATCTAACCCAGGGCTACCTGAATACCAAGCAAACACTACCAATAAGCTACAACTCCAGTTCGGGGGTCATAATCTTTTTAAAGCCAAGGCACAATTTAAGTTTCTGGATTCTTGGTCTCTGCTCCAGTGTTTCTACAGATTCTTGCCCCATCCCTTGGATCATGATCATCTGATCCCTAAACATCAGTCAGCACAGAATTTGAGACAGGAGTGTTGTAAAGTATTCTCTGTTTGAAGGAAACTCTGTTCCATATTCAGCACATGCACTAGTCCCTGTCACGGGGAATGTGTTCCCTAACTGACCCAGTGATTGCCTGCAACAATGGGTGGAACCAAACCCTAGATGCAATATTTTATCCTATACATATGTATGATAAAAAATATTAATTAATAAATTAGGAATGGTAGAAAACAATAGTAACTAATAATAAAATAGAAAACTGTATTAAAGTAGCATAATAGAATCATTTTAAATGTATGAATTATTTCTTTTGAAATGTTTCATTTAATATATTCACAGTATGTTTGATGGTAAGCAAACATACCAAGCAAGGAAAGCCTTAGAATCAACAAACTCCCAAAACAGCGAGGGTTGGTGCAGACAGAGTCCCTCTGCGATAACAGTCTTGTTTTAGGCCATTCTACAGAATGGATTTTATCTTTGTTGGGAGGCTCACCCTCCACTACTTACAGGTTAGTGGGCATATTTCTGCCTCAGATGTTCCTTACACCTTTAGCACACCAGGCATCAGATACAAAGTCCCTCTTAAACATGGATCCCCTCTATACTCTTGTCACGGTTTACTTGATGGACTCCTGTTATACCCAGCATCTAGAGTTTTCCTGGTGCTCAAAGCCTACTCTTCCAGCTGTCTGGATTTTCAGCTGACCCTGAGCAATTACTTTAGATGATGACTTCATGTTATAAACAAGAGTTTTTATCAGAGTGCAAGAAATCTGGGGGTTTACCCAAAGTTTCAATTTTAATTATTCAACATTATGTTTACTAACTTTGAGAGAAATATACTTTTATATGGTTGGGCTTATGTTAGATGCTTCCTTTTAAAAGACTGTTCTCTGGGTAGGTGACAGTGTCCTCAGACACTGTGCATATCCTCAGGCACTTGTGCATACAAGCATAAACCTCCTGTAGCAGTTGTACAGAATAGAATTACATTGTCAACTAGTGGAATAAACATATTTCATGTGTTTTATTCTTCACTAATGTAACTTCTGTTTTAAATGAAATAATTTATGGGAAAGAAAGGGTAGTTGTGTCCAAAGAAGAAACATTCGACTCTTAGAAATGGATTTACCATTTCCAAACCAGTGCTGAGGATTTAGGTAAGAGAATGGAGAACCTTCTCTCTACCGCCCTGACATTTGCCTCTCTCTTCATAGGATTGCATCTTAGAGTGTCACTGTTCCAGATGTAAATCAGCAGGAATGAAAGTCTCATTTTCCTAATGAGAGCCAAATTATCTTAAGTGACTAGACAACAGGGTTCCCTGGTTGTCAGTTCCTGCCTACTTCCTAATATGCAGAAATAGGAGATGCTGAAAGAATCTCAGGTAGACCAAATATGCCCGATGTCTGTTTTGGATTGCTGTTCTGATCCTGATGGTATCTATATGCCATGCCACATACCTGCTAGAATAGATTCTTTCACTGCCAAGCTTTAAAATACCCCCAAATTAGAATGTATTTGTTTCATTAGGATTATAAACATTCTATTTCAGTGACATAGGTCATTGTTACATGGCTTAAATATTTTTATTTTCAGGTATAGAAAATAAAGTACTTCGTGGAATACAAAGTCACACAAATATATATAGAGGCAGGTAGAAGACAGTTTTCTAAATCCTCACTGATTAAAGCTTATTTTGTCTTTCACCTGATCTGTCATATAAAATGTATATTTTGGATCCTCATACATATACAGTACTTACACATAGAACATTTCAAATAGCAGCCTGACTTACACCTACCTCCCCTATCTGATGTTTGTTCTGAAAGGCCACTGAGCTGTCACAATGACAGAATGATTCAATAGTAATGACAAATGGAAATTCACAAGCTGTCAGGAAAGAAACTCTCTCTTATGCTGCTCAGATGAAAAAGACTCCATATTGAACGAGAGCAGAGGGAAAGTTACTTCCATCATGGGACTCTGACCTACAAGTATTTGGAGAATGTATTCTCCAAAGTCAGCCGGTTATTAGTAATTTCAAGATGAAGCTTCAACAACAGAAACAGCCACTCCTTGAAGGGCTGAAACAATTTCCAGGATGTGCTTAGCCAAGAGCCAAGGAAGAGTCAAAAGGCACTGTGTCTGGTTGTGTCTCATTTCTGCCTCACTTATATATCTGCTTCCCCTATCTCTTCCCAGGAAGACAAACTTCTTTCCCATTGTTCTTTCTTGCTTATAGACTCATGGATACATTTCCATCTGGCACATATCTCTGTGTCACTGATTCTAGGTCATATGACTTCCTTTGACCAATGGGATGGTACTGATACCATGTTTGTTGAGGCTTGAAGAATAGTTAGACAGTGGAGGCTTATCTCCTTCAACCTTGCCTTTGTCATAGGAAGATCTTGATCAAAGTATCCACCTAACTAAAATATATAAAGCACAGAGCCCAGCAGGCTGCAGTCAGTCCAGGGAAATGCACACAAGTTGCTTTGTCTATGCATTAAACAAATACAGAGAAATCAGCAGGGCTGATCCATAGATGCACAATCAACACAGCACCTGTTCATAGCTGTGTATCACACAAAGTAGCTTTGCTTATAATTACCTGTGACTTGGTGTTCTTGCAAACCCGACTAGCAGATTTACTCATTTTTTGTTTGTTTGTTTGTTTGTTGTTGTTGTTGTTGTCGAATACTCTTGAGAATAGATCTCATTATGTAGCCCAGACTTGCAATTCCCCTGCTTCTGTTTCTCAAGTACTATAGTGGGCCACCATCCAAGGTCCCAGATTTACTCTTTAATTTTCTTCTCTCTTGGCCCCCTTCATTTCTCTTCACATATTTTCCCTTAAAAAACACCCCTCTTCTGGTATAGTTGTCCCTTGAGGTTATCAGCTGTTTAAATACTGTAAAATAATAACATCCATTCCCAATAATCCACTTCCAAGTGTTTCACAACAAAGAAAGGAAGTCCATACACACACACACACATAAATAGGCAGTGCTTGTTAGCAATGTCTTATATAGAGTAAGCATTTCCAAAATCTGTTGTTTTTTTTTTTTTAGTCACTGGAATATGTTATTATCCCTTCAAGTCATTTCCACTGTGACACCAGACAATACAAAACGAGGCATAGTATAAGAAAATTTGTGTGGCAGGTGCCTGTGACACACAAGCTATTCTCCAAGAAATCATCAAGAGCTAATCTAAGACTCTCAATGCCCTTCACTCTCCACCTCTACAATACACATACATATACATATACATATCTCTTCTTGAGTCTCATTTGTGCTTTCTTCTTTCCTTCTTTTCTTTCTACCAAACTTGTCAATTTTGAAGCAATATGCTAAGCAAAGAGTTACTTCCTTCCCCCTCTCCCATGTAAATGTCAACTGATAATATGCTAAGTTCCAGATACATTATAATCATAATGCAGCCACTTTGTTTTGTATTAATTAATCGTGATTAATGAAATTTTTCTTGATTTTGTATGCCAAGTCTGGAAGCATAATTGAATTTCATCTTTGACTTCTGTTGCCTGAAGCAACCATTTAAACTCAGTTGTTATAAAACTTTTGGAAGGAGATCAAAAAATGCCAAATAGAAAAAAAAAGAAAAGAAAGACCCAACTCGGGGAGACATTAAGGGGGAGCAGAATAAAAACCTTTGAATACATCAAATGAAGAACATATTCCTATGCATAAAAGAAGAGAACAATACAAAAGTATTTGAATGTATGCGAAGAAATGTGATGTCGTCACTTTGTAAGCAATCTCCATGCTGTTTTTCATTCTAAACAATTTTCTCTTGAACCACCTAGAAATAGTGTTAGACACAAGGGAAACAGACAGTGAAATAATAAATGGCAATATTTAAAATCCTGATGAAAACTAAGCTAATTTGAAATCTATTGACACTTGGTTACTTATTTAGAGACAGCATAGCATTATGGAAACCATTAAGTTACTGCTTTGAGTAACTTTGGGTAATTATATAAGCCCAACGTGGACTTTTGCTTTCGTTGCTTGTTTTATATGTAAATCCCAATGAGAGTCCTTCACACAGGAGGCCAAGCTACTTGTGTTTTTAAGTTACAATATGTCAATTTGGTGTCTTAAATCACTAAAATTAAAAACGACTGTAAAAACAAAATTAAGATCCCTTCGTGATCCATGCACTTGGGGATATTTCATGCTGCTGTTTTGGTGTAATTTCATGTGTGTACCTAATGTGGGTACAATACGACAGGGTTATATTTTACATAGTGCATATTCATATAGCAAGATAACAGGCATCTCGTCCATTGCCATAGTGTTAGGTGCAGTCCCTTTAATGACTGTTTCAGGGAGTCTTAAAGAATTCACCACTGACCCACAAAGACCATATACAAGATGATGATATACATCCAGCAGAATGTAGGGCTCTGGAATGGGCTCAGATGGGAACACAGTTTGTGCTTGGGTTTTAACTGAGAATACAGCCTGGATCTCTAATAGGATCTTAGACTTCAAATTCATTTATCAGGATTGTGAGAAGAGCCTGGTATTTCTGAGCAAGTGGTTACTCTCTGTGGAAGCTTTTTACTTTCCCCTCTGGTGAGAGCATTTCTTCGGCAATTTGTTGCTGACACGAGTTAGACATAGCCTTCAGCACTACTCAAAGCATCCACTCCATCCCAGGCATCCTTTCCTTTGTGACATGACAAGAGCCTAGCAGTTTAAAATGAACATCCCCCACATTTCTTAGTGGCAAAGAACTGGAGAGAAGCAGTATGAAAGCAGCTCGTGGCACACAAAAAGCATAGCAAGCAGTCAACACCTTCTATTCACATACAGAACCATTCACAGGTGCATTTCTAGGGAGCAGAAGAGAGTGTGTGTACAAGTTCAAATGTGCTGCAAGAAAACTCTGCAGAAGAAGCCTGAACGAGAGGAGATGGGAATAATTATCCAATCAGAAGCATGAAATGATAGCTCAGAAGCCACAGGATCCTGTTACCCTTGAAGGTGGCAAGTGTGAAAGAATTTAACACGTTGTTACAGGAAAGAACCCCAAGGCAGAGGTCAGAGGTGCTTTGGTGGTAGCAGGACACCCCCATTGAAATAAATCCACTTAATGTTTTATTATGACCTCTAGCTACAGTGAAATAGTGGTGGATTTAATCTTAGGTTGAATCTACCTCAGAGAAAGGGTTTCATCTGAACACTTATTCAATAAGGGCTTTTAGTATTTGTTCAAAACAATGATGTCACACTGTTTTCTTTTGCTTTGCTTTGTTTGTATGGTGACTCTTAGGTGGTTGGCTGAGTAAAGATAAAGTTGAAGAGCTCCTTCCCGACCACTGGCTGTCAGAAACTCTTGTACATGGATGATGGACATGCGTTTCATATTTTCTATAAGAAGTTCTTGGCTGCAGAAGTAGCTGCTGAACCACTGGGTGAAATGTGGGAGGGTTTTTGTGGGGCTATAAAAGGCAGTCTGTTTTCTGGTAGAGCCAAGGTTTAAACCCCATGGGTCCAATAAGGGGTAAAATCTTATAGGGAAGAACAGCAGGCGTTTGCCAGGCTCCTAGAAATAGCTCCTGACAAGTGACTCCATCTCTCCATAGGTCTGTGCCTTTTGGTCACATAACAAGGAAACGCCCCTCAAGCCCCTCCTCAGGTAGAGGCGTGGCCACGTAGCCTCAAGACATCCCCATGTTAATGAGGCACCTAGAGGCTTAGCTACACCCCTTCCCAGTCACTATTTCAACATTTTCCCTCCCTGAGGTCACAGGGGTAGGGTATCACCCACACCACTCTCCACAATGACAATAAGTGCTCTGAAACCCTGGACTCTCTCTCTCTTCATCTACTGTGGAAAACAATGGAACTGGTCTTAGCCTAAAGAACTGCCCATCTAGCCTCCCACCAAAGCCGTCCCATAGCAGCCATCTACCCAACAAATGCAGCTAGCCGGTGCCCAAGCAGTCCCACCACAGGATGCCTGGCCCACTCCCAGCACTGAGAAGGTTGTTGGACAGGAAGTCCCATTCCTACATACAGAGCTATTGGCAATTGCCCTCAGATGAGAGAGGACCGGTTGGTTTTCTCTAAATTTCTACCCCTGATGAAGTTGATCATGCTCCAGTCGAAGGCCACACATTCAAGAATATCTGGGCAGCCTTCATTGGCCTTGACTGGGGGAAAGAACATAAAGTTATGTAAGTAGGTAAAGTACACCTCTGAAGGGTTGGGGGGGGGTTGTGCATAAGATCAAAAGATGTTGCTTAAAATTCTCAAAGAAGAGTGTGTGTGTGTGTGTGTGTGTGTGTGTGTAAATGATGCAACCTATCCCAAAATTCACTCTGCAGTGATGCTGAACCACTAAGCACTGTGTGAAAAGTGAAATATAAGAGTAGTTACATATGTGCTAAATTTTCCAAGAAAAAAATTCTACTGGTTGACTAATTAGGAAACAAGCATTTTGATGACATTTCCTACTCATGAATCTCCAACATGTTGTTCACTGATTGTCTGTTGATAAACCATCCTATAGAGTCCTATAGAAAGCTGGAACAGATTTCCAGTGACATCCACTTACGGCTTCATAAGAAAACCTAAAGCATGCCTCTATGGACATGTTTAAGGACTGACCATGCCTTCCACTGTCTCAGGATGAACTGTTTCCATAAAGATTTAATCTATCTGCAGCAGAAGATAGCAAACTACCATGTTGTTGACCAAATAATTATCTGTGTGCAAACATTTTCCTGCTATAGCACCTTTATCAGTACTTCTGAGAGACTATAACATAACCCAATGTAAAACTCAGGATGCTCTAAGCCAATATGAATGCGTGGGAGCAACCATGATCCTGTGGTTCTATAATAGCCAGCCACAAAGTCTCCCAACAGAAATCTATTCTGGTCTCGTATATAGTGCCAAACGTTCCTCTTCCCATGGAATAAACCTACAGAGGCTTCTCTTCTTGGCATTTCCAGAAAATTGGATTGTTCACTCCATTTGGTTTGAAATAGAACTTCAGCTGTCTGAGGCCTTCAAGGACAGGTGCTGTAGTATAGGTTTTCCAGTCACAATGGTTGGCGTGGGCTGCCTTACAATGTACTCATTGTGATCGTTCTGTAATGCTAAGACTTACATGCCATGCCTCCCATCCTGGGAAAAGAAATGCTTGTTAGATGCTAGATAACTCACTCTCTACTGTTTCTGTCGGGTATCATTCTCCAAGAGACAGTAATATGCTTTATGGAGATACAGTGAATTGCCTATTTCATGGCACTGATCTAAAAGCACCCTTGAGTTCAATTCAGCAGCCTGACTACCAGACAGCATGTAATAAGAAAGGAAAGAATAGGATCTTATCTGGGAAGTGCCACACTGTTAAACTCTGAACAGGATGTGCTGACTGACCCAGGGGAGATGGATTACAGTCAAACATGAAAAGAAGCAGATTTGGGATAGGGCAGAAATCCCTTTGTTTATCAAACTCTTGCCAACTTTAATTAACGCTTCCAGCTTTTTCCAAAAATGTTTTTTCAACTTCAGTGATCAGATCAATGGTTTTGGCACTGAACAGATTTGGAATGTTGTTGACTTTTGCTCCTTTCTTACATCACCTTTCCATCTGCTCACTCTCCCATTATATCGTTTGTGCTTCTCCAGCCTTATCCTGCTCTGAGTTAATTATTGTGTGTGTTTGGGAGGGGGGATGAGATGCTCTCAGTCATACAGGATATAAAACTTTTCACAATCGTGAACTGTGAGGGCAGACGGTTTTGTGCATGGCCATCTTGCTTATTGGCACATCTCAAGCAAGCAGAACAATGCCTGCCTTGGTAGATACTCAGTCATTACTTATACTAAATGATAAGGCTCAATGATTTTACTGACTCTTGTCTATGTGCATTTTATTACCATTGAGAGAGAGAGAGAGAGAGAGAGAGAGAGAGAGAGAGAGAGAGATTACCTAATGTGATGATGGAGGCTGTAAAGTTCCCTGTCAACCTGGAGAGCCTGAGGAGCAGGTAGTATTATCAGACTGAGTCCTAATGTCTCAAAACCAGAGAAGCTACTAGTGTAATTTTCAGTGTTAAGCTGAAAGCCAGACGGAGAAACCAGAGAACCACTGGTATACATCTCAAAGTTCAAAGACCAGAGAGAGCAGAGTTCTAGTATTGAGGGGCAAGAGCAGATTAGTTGTTCCAACTTTGGGGGGACATAGAGTAGAGCACTCCCCTTTCCTTCTACCTCTGTTCTATCCAGACCCTCAGGTGGGGGCCTCCCATGCAGGACAATGGTGGAGCTTCCTGGCGCAATGTAGTGTGTAGTTTTTGGTACCCCTGCTTTAAGCTCGGGGTGGACTGTGCTACCTGCCCCGCCCAGGTTCCCTTGGATTCAAGGGAAGAAAGACACACACACACACACACACACACACACACACACACACAGAGAGAGAGAGAGAGAGAGAGAGAGAGAGAGAGAGAGAGAGAGAGAGCTTATTTTTTGTATACTTTAGCTCAATGGCCGGGATCTTCTAAGCCTTTCTTGGCCATCACGCCCATTTTTTTCACTCCCAGGTCAGCACCCTAAATCTGTCCTCAACTTTAGTTGCTCAGTTACCCGCAGCTTAGGTATGTTCCTAACCTCCTGCCCGCTACCCAGGGCCAGCTGGGGAAGTAGCTAATGGCCACTCCACCCTAGATCTCACATGGCTGATGGCTTTTACTCCCTCAGAAGCATGGCAGACATTTCTCTCCTCTCAAGTCTGCCAGCCTTCCTGGGGAAAACCGGAAGTTCCACCTATTCCGCCCAGCTCATTGACCACTTGCATCTTTATTGATTGATCAAGAACCAATTGGGGGACAGTGTTCACACACAGATTCCCTTCTAGGCATCAGAACCACCACCTTACAGCCCAATCCATCTCTTCTGGAAACACTCCCAGACACCTATTAATACGCAGGAAAAAACAAAACAAAAACAAACAAACAAACAAAAAAAACCTTGCCTTCCCGGTTGCTATGTGGTAGTCAATGCCTATCTAAAATTAAAGGGAGAGACATATGCAGAAGACAAATAGCTCGGCTGTCTGTCTGATACACCAGTTCCTCTCGTTCTTAATCAGCTCTCCTGAAGACATGTGTCATATCTGAAAATTCTAAAACCCAACTAAAATTTCAACCCACTAAAACATCACTCAACTGGACTTTTTAATATTCTTCTTTGAGTGAATAATAATGAAAATTAAAAAACAGGAAAATTTGAAAGATTAAAGTTCTTAATTTTGAGGTAAGGTAACATTTGTTCGACCATCTCCCCAGCTGCTCAATGCCATGTCCATGACAGAATCTAAATAAATTACTGATGGCTGTGTGAACACGGGTTCTATTTACTTACACAGATTCTTATGTCACCAGTAATTTCTTGAAAATTTTGAATAATCATCCTCATTTTTCTTACTGTTATAGCCCTAATGTATTTATTTCATTATAAAGGGAGTCCAGGCCCCAGTACTGTGGGAAGCAGCAATGGTTTCAACTTTGCCAGATACAGAAAGGACTCCAAATCACAGGTTTGCAGTTACAAGCTAACATGGGGCTCTTGGTGTTGAAATGTGTTTACACTTGGCAAAACACTGCTTCTTGTTTTTAGAAGAAAAGTCTCTTTAAAGGGCTCAGAAAGCTTATTTGACATCAACAAGCTTGTAAAAAAATACCATTTTGATTATTTAAATTTATATAAATCAAAACCACATGGGTCAAATTTCCTTTAAAATACATATGGTTTTTAAAATTAGAGGAAAAGGTGCTGGCAAAAAAGCAGTTTGGGTTTTATTGAACCCAAAACTTTTCAAATATAGTTTAAGCTGTCTGATGAACCACGGTTATTTAAAATATGATTTTTTTAAAAAAATAATTCAGGTTAAAAAAGATATTTTGTAAAAATACTCAAATTCTAACTTTCTATAAAGTATTATTAATAAGAAGTTTGACTTTTAAAGACTCTATATAACTCTCTTGATGGATTCTACAGCCTCAGAGAACTCTGAAATTGCAGTTCAAAATGACTCTGCATGGCTGACTATGTCAGCAACACTCTTCTGTGAGACACAGAGCACCTTCTGCCTCTCAGGCATGCTGAAACATATTAATCTGCACACCTCCCTAGACAACTGTATAAACTATTATCTGCCTTTTTAAAAATATTTATTACATTTTTGAGAATTTCATACACTGTATTTTGATTGCATTCACCTCCTGTTTTGCCCCTAACTCCTCCCAGATCCACCCTCCTCCCCATACTCCCTGCAATCGCAAATCCTCTTTGTCCTTCCGTTTCCCCTCTCCTTCCTCCTCTCCTTCCTCCTCTCCTTCCTCCTCCTCTTCCCCCTCCGTCTCCCCCTCCCCCTCCCCCCTCCTCCTCCTTCATAATCCATACAATAAAATTGTGCTGTTTGTATACTCCTCTGTGTGGGGCCATCCGCTGACCTGTCAGAGGCCATATCTTTATAAATAACTGACTTTACTTCAACTCTCCATAGCTCCTCAGTCAGGGATGGAGGGGAGATTGTAACTCCCTCCCTCATGCACACACACTAGAATGCTCAAACTTCTTCATGTTTCTTCCCCCGCCCCTTACTTTTTACTGAGGTATAGTATACATACAGTAGAAATCTCTCTGTCTCCTGATTTGGATATGCCTAGGAACTTTTATTTGCTTACCCATTGTTGTGGTATAATATTGCTTACTGCTGGATTTTGCTGTCTCCTTTCGAAGGTAATGGGTTGGCTCTGATGGACTAGTACCTCCCTGTGATCTTCATGAGACCTGCTTTGAGGGATTTTTAGAGTGCCCATGGCATAGCCATTATCTTAGGGCCAGTTTAGCTTTACTGAAATAAACATGCTACTTCTGCAGTCTCTGCTAAATGACCTGATTAACCAATTATGGACCTCCAATTTTGCTGATAGAAGCTTGCACAGAAACAATCCTTGTGTGGATTCTGGGCAGTTTAACTTGTAGGTATATTGATATCTCCTGAGCTCAGAGAATTTTACTTTATAGGCCCAGGTCTTAGCATTCTACAAAAACCAGAGAGGGAATTCTACACCTTTTCTGTTTTTTTCTAGTTAACATACAAGTGTAAAGTATAAGATACCATTGTGGCATTTTGAACAGGGTGTGTTTATAGATTTGCTCTAGTCTTGGCTTGTCTTCTCCTTGGACAACTCATCTCCTTTCAAGCCATATAAATCTCTCGCCTTCTCCCACCTCACATTTCTCAGCACCCTTTTGCCCTTTCTTAGTCTTCTTTCTGTTTTTTGTTTTTTGTTTTTTTTTTAACTACCTTTTCAAAACGCAAACATATATACAGTGCAGGCTATGATCCACATATGAGAGAGAAAATAGAATTTTTGTCTTTCTGAATTTGGGTGACCTCAGTTCATGTTATCCTTTCCAGATACGTCCATGTTCCTGAAAATTTTCACAATCCCAGTTTTCTTTACAGCTGAATGAAATTCCATTGGTATATGTTTCCCATTTTATTGTCTAATCACCCGTTGATGCCATCTAGGATGCTTCCATTTCCTCGCCATTGGAAAAGAATGGCAACAAACATGGAGGTGCTCGGGTCTCTATGGTAGGATATGGGGCAACGGCAACAAACATGGAGGTGCTCGGGTCTCTGTGGTAGGATATGGGGCAACTGCAGTATAGATCCCAGAGTGGTATCTGTGTTGTGCAGTAGTCCTGGGTTTTGCCTATTTGACAAATGACCACACTGATCTCCACAATGGCTTTTCATGTTTGTATTGCCATCTGTCATGAATTCTTTCCCTATATCCTCACCAGCATTTGTTCTCACACGCCCTAATGATAGCCATTCTGACTCGAGTAGAGTGGTGTCTCAGAGTAGTTTTAATTTGCTTTTCCATACTTGCTAGAGATGTTGAAGACTTTAAAAAATATTTATTGGTCATTTGTGGGATGGTTTGTTTATTTGTTTTGAGAACTGCCAATTCATTTCATTATGCCAGTTGTTGATTGTCACTTTTGTTAAGAGGTATTTGATTTTTATAGTTCTTTGCAAATTCTGGTAGCCCCCTGCCTTAATTAGTAGTTGCAAGGATTTTATCCCATTCTTAGGCTGTTGGCTATGCTGTTAGATTTTTGGTTTGTTTGGTTGGTTTTCTTGTGTGCCGTACATGCAGAAACATTTTAATTTCATGTAATCGCATTTGTTGATTCCTAGGGCTGTTTCCTCTGCTATTGGGGTTCTTTGTTTCTTGTACCTAAATCTTGATGTGCACTCTCTGTTTTTCTCTAGCCAAGTCAGTATTTCAGGTTATAGATTAAGGACTCTGATCCACTTTGAATCAGTTTTGTGCATTGTGAACGATACAAATCTAATCTCATCCTTCTGCAGGTGGCTACCCAATTTTGCAGCATCGTGCACTGAATAGGCTTTTTTTTTTTTTCACTGAATGACTTGATATCTTTGGGTTTTTTTGGTTTTTTGTTTTTTTGTTTTTTTTGGGTTTTTTTTGTTTTTTGTTTTTTTTAAAAAAAAAAAACAAAAAAACTGAGTCCATAGCTTTGTCTGTTTGCTTCTGGGTACTCTATTCTATCCCACCTGTTCTTATCTACCTATAACCTTTTATGCCTGTACTAGACTGTTTGTCACTATAACTCTATAGCATTTCCTCTAAAACAAACAAACAAAACAAAACAAAACACCAGAAAAACAAAAACAAAAAAAAGAAAACCCCAAAATACCGATGGCTATTACATCCACATGATAGGGAAGATAAAAACAAAGATTCTTTTCTTTTTTTTATTTTTTTACTGTTTTTTTTTTTTTTTTTTTAGAATTCAAAATGAAGTAGTAATTTTTATCTCTCAAGAAACATCACTAAATACATTGATAAATAAGCTACGGGTTGAGAAAATTGTTTGGAGAACATATATCTTAGGAAAGTCATGGGCAGAGTTTATAATGAACACCCAAAAATTGCAACAAAAAGATAAAGTTAAAAATGAACAAAGGACTTGATGTCACTTCCTAATGAAGAAGACATCTTGGTAATGAGCATAGATACTCATACCATTCACTAATTGTTAAATTAAAGCCGAGTGTTGTAAGTTGACTTGTTAAAATGGAAATGGTTAGCAATACTAAGCGTAGACAAGTGTGCAGAGTACCTAGGGCTGTCACACACTGCTGGTGGAGGCATAAAATAAAACACCTTCTTGAATAAACTGTCAGTTCCTTAAGAAGTTACTTACATTTTACACTGTGCACAAGGAATTCCATTATCCCATACTACCCCAAAACAATAGCTACACATGTTCCCTCTGCGAGGGCTATTTAGCAATATCTGCAGATGTTTTCATTGATATAACTTCTAACTTGGGGTCAAGGATGGGTGCTCCTGGCATCTGCCTAGAAGCCTATCACCTTAGCATACACAAGATAATCTTCGACAGCCAGGAATTCGTCACCTTAAGAGTTGACAGCAGTTAGATTGAGAAACCATAGCCTACTCACGAATGTGCAACTGGGTGGCCTTACTCAGAGTATCCTTCAACTAGAAAATCTCATATAGTCACCCATAGATATAAATATTCACCAATAGGAGTAAAAAAACACTAATATGTTCATACAATAAAAAAAAAAACCAGCAAGACAAGAACCGCTGGAGTTTGGAATAGTATGTATAAATTTAAAATCATTTTGCAGTAAAAGGAACAAGATATGAAAGAAGACATGAGTTTGATTCCACTCATGTGTAAATCTAGGAAATACAAACTACAGCATCTCAGAGGTTTTGTGGAGCTAAAGCTGAGGTGGAACATGGTTCATGGGACATGAGAGGTCACTTAGAATGACACTAATATTTTATAGTTTGTAAAGTGTAATTTAGTCAAAACTTCTTGAAATGGTTTTCAATATGTCTGCAACTTTTCTATTTCTCTTCAATAAAACTATTTTTAAAAGGTTCCCTGGAGTTGTATCTTATCCGGGAAGAATGGAATGCTTAACATTATGGAGTCTCCTAACCTAGAGAAATGGTTTATCTCTGCTTTGAGTTATTTTATTTATCTCAGCCAAGTTTTATCATTTTTAAAATACATTTTTCCTATATCTTTGTTAGATTTACTGGCAACACGATATTTTAGGATGCTATTGTAACAGTGATTGCAGATGTTAATTTTCCAAATCTATACTGGCAAACATATTTGATTTTATCTCACAAATCTCTGGGAAACAACTGGTACAAGGGAAATGCTTTTGAAAAGAATAGCAGAGTCTTCAAAACTCAGAGAAAGAGATCTAAGTTCATTTAAGGTGCTCCAGCACTTTGTACGCCTTTGTTCATGACATGAACATTTACTGCCTCGATGTGTAAGGACCCTGTATGGTCTAGGAGGGACTGGTCCTGACTCCCTTAAGCATATCAAAGTTTGCCAATGCTCCTCTCATGTGAAGTGCATATTCTCATTAATCTCAGGCCACCTTCTTATGTACGTTAAAGCACCCATAGCTTACTTATAATACCTGATGCGAGGCAGATGTTGATTTTGCAATGGACTAGTTCTGTTTAGGGGGAGAAGAACAAGGAAAAATGTCTGTGTATGTTCAGTACAGATGTAAGTTTTTAAAAAGTATTTTCGATCTATGGCTAGTAGGAGCCATGAGTGTTGACTCTGCACATAAGGAGTGTCAACTGTTTTAGGATCAAACAAACAAATAAGCAAAACAAACAAAAACCAAACCAACCAAACAAACAAACAAAAGACCAGTGTGAGGTAACATTTCAGTTTAGGAGAATCACATTTTGACTGGGAGCTGCCCTTCCCCCTCCCCTCCCCTCCCCTCCCCTCCTCCCTCTCTCCCTCCCTCCCTCCCTCTCTCTCTCTCTCTCTCTCTCTCTCTCTCTAAGGCCCACTTCACCTTGGTCCCCACCCCACCCCCACCATATAGAGTGCCTACGCAGTTATCATTGATCTGGAGCTCCCTGCTGTTTGGCTGAGTTTTTGTCTAGATCCAACAAATCTTGATCTAAAGCAGCTCCTGCAGAATTCTACTTCCTGGAGTCCTTTCGCTTCCCAGCCCTCAATCTAGATCTCAGCCTGCAGGCTTTCCCTGCTCTGCTTCTTTCCTCCTTAATGGTTCTCAAAACCTTCTTCTCCCCAGACCCAAATAAGCTAGTTGTCCATCTGGCTACCATCTTCTTGAAGGGAGCAACAGACAAGCCTGTAGGATGCTTGCAGAAACTGGGATTCTTTCCTTGGTGAGCCTTGCTTTTATGTTTATCAACTTTCAACATTTTCATCACACTGGGAAGTGGCCAGCTCTTTGCAACTCATAAGCCTTTGTGAGTCCAGTCTTAGCACCAGTTGGTCTGGCTGTCTCCCTATAAGAGTTTGGCCTCTCTTTTCAGAAAAGAATCCTTGAAAGAGCCTTGCACCTGGTTTACAAAGTCTTTCTACGAACTTTGTGCTTTTGCACATAGATCCTCAGCTCTTTTTCCAGAGTACATTGTGTTTTACCCACAAGTCATTCACAGCTGTACAGCACCCAGATTAATGTATCTGCCCACCATGCTGCAAACCACTCTATTGGCTCAGAACACTGTTGAGTTTTCAACTTTTCATTGTCAGAAAGCTTTTGGGGGGTGGGGGGACCTCTGCCAATTCTATATGCTTGGTTTGAGTTGCAAAGCTGAGATTAGGAAAAGAGAAAAAACCCTAGCATTTTTCTTTTCAAAAGTTCTTCCTTTAATAGAATATGCTGTTTGAAGGCATTTGTCCAAGTTGCTGGAGTCTATAAGCACGGAAGCATTTCTGGATTTTTCATCTCCCGGTTTTCAGAAAATGCTGAGACCCATAGAGGTTCTAACTTTGATTCTAGCAGCACTGTCTCACTTTCCTTCCATTTCTGTGTGGTCTCTTCAGGAAAGGATAATTGCTCTGTGGCTTCCCCACTACCATTCATTCATTCAACAAATATTTATTTAACGCTTGCCATATGCCAGACATTTTAATGTGTGTTTCATTTTATTAGACAAAGTAGAAGAAAGAAGCAACCATAGAGCAAAACAGAGTCATCATGTGAATGTTAAAACTTTGAATGGAGGGGGTTTTGCCTTGCTTTCTTTTCTAACAACAGGTCAATGGAAGGTTATAGCAAGTGGGTGGTGTGGGGAGGAGCAGTTAGGTAATCTACCGGTCTCTTAATTGTTCAGGTTTGTAATGCAGCAGAAGTGACTGAGGGAGCTGTACCTCAAGCTTTCCCTCCCTGCACCTGAACTTCTAGGTGCCCTTCTCAGCCTCCCATCCCATACGCCATCCTCATTTCTGAAAGTCTCACCCTATTCTTTCGTTTTCTAGGTTTGAATCCTTAGGATTTGCTCAGCTTCCTTTTTTATACTCATATCCAGTCTGTCCTGAAATCTTATTGACAGAACCTTCAGAAACATCCAGAAACAAAGCTTGTCCTGTTTCCTACCACACTGCAGCCCAAGCCGACACTCTATCTGCCCTGGGCCATTCACGATACCTTCTTGCCTTGGGCCTTAACATCTTACAGTTCACTCTCCAGGTACCCAGAGTTCCCCGAGGTCAGGCCTCTGTCACAGCCCACCCCACGCCCACTGCCTCTCCAATATATTGGAAAGTTCCTTACAATTCCATGGAAGGCTTTAGGTGGTCTACTCTCTTTGTCTTTCTGACCTTCTCCCCTGTCTTTCTTACTGTTCACTTCCCTCTTCTACACTGATTTCTCAGGCCCTCCTGTTCCAGGGTCTTTACCCTGCTTATATGCTCTTCCTTACACATCCTATGGCTTTCTCCTTAGCTTTTAGAAATTTTTCTAACTGTTTCTTTAACTTGAATATTTTAATTTTTTGAGAATTTCACACATGAGTCCTGTCTCTATTTATATCACTTCTACCCTTCCAATTTTATTTTTTGAATGATGCCTTCAGTAATTTCTCTGTCTAAACTCACACACATTCATCATGCACTTCTCCTGTAGTTTGTTTTCTTCTACATAGATATTTATACCTGAAATTTCTGTTTTGTTTTTGGTTGGTTGGTTTTTTTGTCCTATATACCTAACATTTAGAACATTTTGTGTATGTATGCAAAAGTGTTTGTGGGAGGAATATCTCTACAACAGCAAAATATTATGGTGGAATATATTTTGCTTTTTGCTATTGCTTCACTAAAAAATTAAAGTTACCTTTTTATTTTAAAATATCAAAGTTGATGCTTTAGCTTACATACATGGCACCTTAATTTGCATATCCATATTTTAAACTATCTCATTTCTACCTGTCCTTTGGAGACTCTTCATTTAAAGATCTTTCTAGAAGACTCCACCTTTTTCTCTGTTACTCCAGTGTTTAATTCTCAGAACTTTTGTGTTAATCTCTTTTTGACTTTTAGTCATTCATTTAAAGTGTTTCCTGTGTTCATCTTTAATGAGAAAGAAAAGAATCAGCACCTCTGGAATTGTTCTCTTCTGTGAAATGAATTGATCTAGTTCCTCTAATGCTTACTCCAACGATGGGTTTCCACCTCTTCAGTTGTCAGCTCTGAGGTTCTTCTATCAAGCATGTTCTATATTACTTCTGGTTAGGGATTCTTTCTGGAGTGCAAGCTTTGGCCACCCAAAGACCTCTTCAGTGAAACGAATGGAGAAAAACACACAGAATCATAAAAGGAGATTCCTTCCCTACCTCTTCTTTTTTAAAAGATTGTTTGACAATTCTTTGAGAATTTCATATAATGTATTTTTATCATATTCACTCCCTTTTCCTTGTCTTGCCAGATCTTCCCTAACTCCCTGCCCACCCAACTTTATAATCTTCTCTCCCTCCCTCCCTCCCCCTCCCTTTCTCTCTCTCTCTGTGTGTGTGTGTGTGTCTGTCTGTCTGTCTCTCTCCCCCTCTCTGTCTCTCTCTCTCTGTTTCTCTTTCTCTCTCTCTCTCAACTCACTAAGTATGGTTTGTTTTAGTCCACTACGTCTGGGTATGGGCCTATCTTGAAATTTGGTCAATATACAAGTTGCTATTGTACAAAAAATAAAATAATAATGAACTGACCTTCTTCCTGCAGCCAATTCAGTGTTAGTAGCTCCTCAGCTAGGAGTTGGACTTCAGTCCTCCCACTCCTCTCTTCCATGCTAGGATTCTGTCTGAATTGATCTTACACCAGTCTTGTGTATGTTGTAAAAATTGTTGTGAATTCATATGTGCATCTACTCAGTTGTATCTGGGATTCATCTATGACCTCTGGCTCTTACAATCTTTCATGGATGACTTCAAGGAAGTAGTCATTCATAAACGAGTCTTAAAATTTTTGTCTCATATTTCACATAGATCCTTGAGCCTTGAAGGTAGGAATGTGATATAGGGATCCAGCAAAGGGCTGAGCACTCTGAAGCCTCTTAGTCTCCTAAAATTGACTAGTTGTGTCTCTCTGTGTAAATTATCATTTACTGCACACAAATATATCTCAAATGATTGTTGGTGTGATGGCCATTCCTTGTTGTCAGCTTGACTGTATCTATACTAAACTACAAACCAGAAATGGAGGGCACACCTGTGATCTAAATCCTGAGTCTGGAAGACACAGGCTTTTGATCCGGATCTTGATGTAGAATGACACACACTTTTGGTCCAGATCTTAAGACATAATGGCCATGAAAAGCTTAGGCTCGGGCAAGGTGGTACACACCTTTAATCTCAGAAGACAGAGGAAAGCAGATCTCTAAGTTCAAGGTCAGCCTGGCACAGAGCAAGTTCCATGTAAAGAGAAGCTTAGCTTTCGATGTGGTGGTTACACCTTTAATGTGGACCATAGCTTCTGCTGGAGCCCTACATGAGGATAATGGAAGATGGAAGACTTCTTTCTTCTTCATCTGCGTGCACCTTCTTCCCAGCATATCTGTTGGAAACTACTTCTTTGGGATTCCAGCTTATACAGAAGACCAGCTGAAACACACAGCCTCATGGGACTGAGCAACAACTAGATTCCTGGACTTCCCATTCAAAACTTCCCATTGTTGGGTTAGCTGGGCTGCCTAGTTGGTATACCTGTACGTCATAACAATAAATTATTTTTCTCTCTCTCTCTTTCTCTCTCTCTCTCTCTGCCTGTCATCTATATCTGTCTATCTCTCTATCTGTACTTATCTATCTGTATCTATATCTGTACTTATATCTATCTCTATAGAGAATAGAGATAGATATAGATATACATGTGGATATGAATATAAATATTCATTGTATAAGTTCTGTGACTCTAGAGAACTCTGACTAATACAGTTAGTTGGTCTTCAGGTATAGCAGTAAATCATTAGCAGTTCTTTTATTGTTAGGTCTATTTAGCAGAAAAAATAGCAGTAGGTTTTTCCAAAGGCCTATGACCTACCTAACTATAGGTTCTTGACTTCACTGACAGTGAGGCTCCATCTTGTAGAACAGGCCTTGAGTCCAATCAAAAGTGGTTGGTTACTCCTATAATGTTCAGGTCACTAGTGGACAAAAGAGCATATCTTGCCAAACATGCTTCCCATCCATTTGTGTTTGTAATAACAAATTTCCCATATAGCTAATACAACACATGCAGTTTGCTTTGCATCAAGTTGGAACCCCATGTAAATACCATGCTGAATGTGATCACATTACCAGTGATATCCATATCAACACACCTGCCCTCCCCCAATCTACTTCTTATGGAAGTTGCTCTAAAAAATCCTCTATCATCTAAACCTCTTTAGAGGATAAAGACCCATAATGATCTCAGAAAAGAGTCAGATTCCTGGATGAGGCATGAGAATACACTGTAACTGAGGTCTAT
This sequence comes from Rhynchomys soricoides, assembly GCA_019843965.1. Classification (NCBI taxonomy): domain Eukaryota; kingdom Metazoa; phylum Chordata; class Mammalia; order Rodentia; family Muridae; genus Rhynchomys; species Rhynchomys soricoides. The sequence continues at coordinate 2,978,021 of JADRCH010000027.1, read as the reverse complement.
CTCCCTGTGCAATCTCAGCTACCACTCCCTCTCTTATACTACAACTCTGCTCCCTCTCAACTACATGGAATTTCCTGAGTACTGACCACCTTATCACCCCATGTTTGTTTATGGTATTCTCTTAGCTTAGACTATCTACCTAGGTGATTTATCTGACTAATTGTCTTGTACATATGTTGGGGGAAGGTTCTTTGAAGGACTCTTTAGAACACTCCTTGTCTCACCTTAATTCTGAATAGATTGAAAAAGCTAAAATGAATAATAAGGAAGTTGGAAAATCAAAACAGTATTTGGGGAAGGGTTGAACCCACACAGGAAGCTTTAGGGCTATGAATTCAATAGAGCTGCTAACAAACAGTCTCAGAGGTGGGCAGCTCACCAGCCCGATGCAACAAAGTGTGGTGAGAGTGCTTCTTTCCTAGTGGCTGAGGGGACCATAAAAAAGAGCTATGTACAGTGTAGATAACAGATCCCAAGAGGAGGAAAAGAGAAACTGACTGGAAAAATTTAGGACTCTTTTGGCAAGAATGAGATTGGTACAGAGAAGCATCACTTCTTCTAAATTATCCTTGATATAGACACTTGAGTGTGGGAAAGGCATAACTCATTCCTGTGTTGCTTTTATATTGTTCTCTTTACATTAAGAGATTTAAAGGCACTCTCCTCTTATCATTGGTTCTTAAGTAGGAGTTTATTTTTCTTTTAGTAATATTTGGCAATATTTGGAAATAGTTTTAGGGATCTCAGTGGGGAGAGGGTTCCACTGATAGGAACTGGATGCTTCTAATCGCCTTAGAATGATCAGGACAGAATAAACAGTAAAGACTTACTTGCAGGGGCATGCCAACACATGCCTGCATTCCTGAGGCTAAGGCCAAAGGATTACAAATTCAAGGCCAATGGGGATCACCTTTGAGATTCTATCTAAAAATCAAGCAAAAAGGATAATCTTAATAATACAAAGACTGACAAACTTCATCTGAGACACAAAATTCCACCAATTTACATGCTGTCATTCTTAAGTCCCCCAAATCTTGAAAGGCAGGAATATGTGTTTGAACTTTGAATATCCAGTATCCAGTTGTTGATCAACACACAATTTCTTAAAAAATTCAGTGAATGAATGATGTCATGAACATTGAAGCACCATGAATAATAGTCACCTAACCCTTTGGATAGCATAAAGACCACTGTGGCAGTTTGAATAAGAATGGTCCCTGTAGGCTCATATATTTCAATGCTTAGTCACCAAACATTGGAAATGTTTGATAGGATCAGGAAGATTAGGAGGTGTGATGGTTTGTACATGCTTGGCCCAGGCACTATTAGGAGGTGTGGCCTTGTTGGAGTAGGTATGTCACTATGGGCATGAGCATAACACCCTCATCCTAGCTGCCTGGAAGTCAGTATTCCACTAGCAACATTCAGATGAAGATGTAGAACTCTCAGCTCTGCCTGCACTGTGCCTACCTGGACACTGCCATGCTCCCACCTTGATGATAATGGACCTGAACCTCTGACCCCGTAAGCTAGCCACAATTAAAACTGTCTACAAGTTGCCTTGGTCATGACATCACAGCAGTAAAACCCTAAGATAGGAGATATAACCTTGTTAGAGGAAGGGTCACTTGGAGGTTTCAGAAGCCTATGACAGATCCAGACTTGCTCTTTGTACCTGAGGATTAGGATGTAGAACTCTCAACTATGGCTCAAGCATCATGCCTGCCATTCCTACTGCCATGATCCATCCATGATAATAAACTAACCTATTGAAACTAAAAGCAGGCACCCAAATAAATACTTCCTAAGAGTTGCCTTGGTCATGGTGTCTCATCACAGTAAGAGAACAATGACTAAGACAGAAGTTGGTACCAGAAGTGTGGTATTGCTATGACAGGCCTGATCACACTGTTTGTTGGAAGACTATAGAAGACTTTGGGACTTTGGACTAGGAAAGCAGCTTGATGCTTTAATTGAGGCGCAATGGCCATCCTACTAGTGAAAGACAGTACATTAAACTGTGGGGGCCCAGCTCAAGTAGTTTCAGAGAAGAATATTAATAAGTCACATAGACACCATTCTTTTGATCATTTGGCAAAGAATGTGCCTGCTTTTTACCCTTGTCCTAAAAAGTCTGCCTGAGGCTAAATTTAAGAGTTTCAGATTAATTACGTTAGCCAAGGAGATTTCAAGGCAATCTATTATTGAGTGTGCTGTGTGATTATTAGTAATCACCCTTATGCAGATCTATAATAAAAAGCAACATGCTGGACAAAGAGAAATGCAAAATGACAGTTTGAGCAGAAAAGAAACTTCAGGAACTGTGTGTGATGGAGCTGCGTCCAGTGCTTATAGAGATGAAAAGTTTACAGAAAAGCCTAATGCTTAGTGGGCTAAAGACTGGTGACCTCAGGGCAAGACCACATGCAGCTAAGTCTCTAACTTGTGAAAAGGAATTAAAGAAAAGTTTATACACAGTGAAGGAAACCATCAACAGTAGAAGGTTGATGTGTAAGACTCTGGGGAGCCTTATCTTACCAGAAACCCCCAAGTGAACAACATGGAGTCAGGGATCAATGCAAAAAGCAAGAAGAATTTGTTGTTCCAGCATGCTGGGTCATCCTGCACACAAAAGAGGGAGAGAACGACCAAATGCAGCCCATTTGGTGAACTTTTATACAGTTTTTAGAGCGGCATTCATTAAATACAATGTGATTGGCAGAAGAGTGTGACTTTTAAACTGATTGGTCTTTAGGGAATGAGGTAGTAGGGGCTTAATCAGCCCCTCCCTTCCAGCCTCCGTGCTCGCTAACCTGTCTTTTCCAGGAGGGGAGGGGTACCTACATGCTTGGTGGTCTGGTGGAATTTTCCAAAGTTCCTAAACTGACCTCTTCAGATGCAATTGTATTGAGGAGGGGCCAATTCCAGCCCCATCACATAGCAGAACTTGGCAGCTTGGTCACATGGTTCTGTCTTTACAGTAAAGGATACAAGAAAGATGTTAAGGAGTCTCTCTTTAAGGCTTAAAAAAAGCTGCTGAGGTCAGGATGGTGTCAGGGGTGTCCCTGCATGCAGGCTCAGAGAGGGCATCAGGTTAAACTGTGAAGGTGAAGCTGGGATTGTGTTAGAGACACCAGAATTCTTGGATACCTGTCAAGGAAAGTTTCAGAACAGAGATGAAGCCAGCCCAAGAGAGAGAAATGTTTCGCAGTCAACAAAGTTGAAAGGAGTTGAAAATTTGAAGAACACTTTGGCATCAGACATGAAGATGTAGAATTTAGTTTCTCTGCTGGATTTTATACCTTGTTTGGTCTGGTATTTCCCCACTATACTTTCCTGCCTTGCTTTTGAAATGGTAATGTGCATTCTGTGCAGGAAGGATGTGATGTGCTTCTTAAATTTTGATTGTATGGGGGGGGGGTTACAGTTTAAAGATTGCTATGAGTCTTAGAAAAGACTTTGGACAGTGTTGAGATTGTGAAAGATTATGAAGATTTTTGAAGTTGAACTAAATGCATTTTGCATTCTGATATGGCTATAAACTCCAGGGTGTGGAGCATCATGGTTTGAATAAGAATGGTCCTCAGTCCCACACCTTTGTGTGCTTAGTCACTAGGGAGTAGAATTGTTTGATAGGATTAGAAGGATTAGAAGGTATGGCCTTATTGGAGAAAATGTATTAAGGGGGGGAAGGGGAAATGGAGCTTTGAGGTTTCAAAAGTCCATGTCAAACCCAGTCCTGCTCTCTCTGCCTGTGGATCAGGATGGAGCTGTCTTCTCCAGGTCCCTGTTTTCCATACCACTCTCCCCCACCCCATACGACTCACCATGGTGATAACAGACTAAACCTCTGAAACTGTAAGCAACTCCTCAATTAAATGCTTTCTTTTATAAGAGTTGTCATGGTCATGGTATTCCTTCATCTCACTAAGAACTAAGCAAAAGAGACTAAGACAGCCACTTACAATTAGGTTTCTAATTTAAAGCCTAATTTTTTATTTATTTATTTATTTATTTATTTATTTATTTATTTATTTTTGGTTTTTTGAGACAGGGTTTCTCTGTGTAGCTCCAGCTGTCCTGGAACTCACTCTGTAGACCAGGCTGGTCTTGAACTCAGAAATCCACCTGCCTCTGCCTCCCAAGTGCTTGGATTAAAGGCATGCACCACTACTGCCCGGCTTAAAGCCTAAATTTATAGAGTCAATAAACTAATAAAATTCCACAGAAAATTTTTCATGTTATTTTTTTGTTGTTTTTAGTAGAGTTCTTAGATTTTAGCATATTTTTAAAGATATCTACTACTCCAGTAATGCTTTTTTAAAAAATCGTCTACATTTAAGCATCAGTTCCCTTTCTAGGAGAGATTTGGCCTCACTTGTCATAAAGGAATTATCTTGTGATTCTGACTTCTGAAGTCAAAATCAAAAATGCTTGTTTGGGGCCCTAAGATCTCTTTCTCTGACTTCTTCTCTGTCCTTACCTGTTATGACCCTTGTCATAACACTTGCTGTGTTGATACAAGGATGGCTTTCAAACATTGCATCCTCAGAATCTAACTAATTTATTCCATCTCCACTCCAACTGTGCATTTAATTGACTAGGTCATTATATTTTAGCAAAGATGCTAGAAAGTATTATGTCTGCTTGGTATACAAAGAAAATGCATGTGTACTCACTCCTGTTTTTAACACTTGCAATTTGGCATCAGCTTCTCTATTCCATAACTTATGCATGCAAAGAATATCCTGTGGCAAACAAAAGAAATATCTACTATAACTGTCACTTGGCCATTTTGTGGCTATGGAATATCCTGTTAGATGCTTTTTATTTTTAAGACTTGGTTTCTTCATCTGAGAAAAAGAGCAACTATAATGGGAATAACCTTACAAGGTTCACATGGCTTGCTTAACTATTGCAAACTCAATAACATCTGTTTAGTGTTAGCATTACAATAGTTTAATGAGTTATTAAAAAGTTAAATGGGTTATAAGATTCTAGTTAACCAATTTTGGGGGAGGGGTGTCTTGGGAAATTAAAACCCTGAGTTTTCTCTTTCAGTAATTTAGGTAAAATATGATCTTGACATTTCTTTCTTGAGAATCTTACCACTGAGCAAGGGAGGAGCTTGTAGTTTAATTTCATGTTGGCAAACTACTAATCAAAATTGCTGCTTAATCACCCCATTCTCCAATTAATCTGTGCAAAGTAGCTTCAGTACATGGAGTGGATACATTTTCTGCTAAATTAATTTGAGTGATATCTTAGTTCTGCAAGTTGCTTTTCAGTACATGATGTTATTGATCTTTTAAAGCCTTAGAGGAGTGGAGCAATGGATGGGGTGCTGACTGTTGAGAAACCTTTGTATGAGATAAATCAAAAGCATTAAATTAGCTGAACTGCTCTCATTGATGTGACTAGTGGCTATCCATAAAATAAGCTCTCTCTGTCCAACATGGTGGCACATGCCTTTTAACTTAGGTCTCAGGAGGCAGAAAGAGGTAGGTCTCTATGAGTTCAAGGACAACCTCATATGTACAGCAAAATTCAGGCCAGTCACCGCTCCGTTGTGAGATCTGGTCTCAATAAATAAACAAGCAAACAAAAACAAACTCTCTCTTTACAGCCTTTAGAAATAAGTTTGAGATGTATGTATGTATGTATGTATCAACAATCCAAATCAATATATCCAATACTTTGAGAGCACAGAGTAAATTTATATGAACAATTAGGCAGGGCACCTAGGTTTGCTTCCACGCCCCCCTTTTGTACTTGGGAGGAACAATTGTATTTGTTGTACATGAATTTCCATTTCAGTACACCTCCTGTCTTATTGTATTTTTATTTTTCCCTTTCAATCCCATTGTTTACTCTGTTTATTGACTACCCTAATAGCCAATTAACGGTGTTCTTGAAAAACATCTCTTTTAAAATTAATGTTAATGAATGCAACACATTGAGTACTCAACACAACCCTTTTAATGATCTGTCCATACAACTATGTATACATATGGCATATGGCTCTAACTGCTATGGGAAATTCTAACATTATATACATATATATATGCAATACTTGTTTATACATTTCTGTGCCACTAGACCTCAAAGGCCTCTAAGTCACTCCTCTCACTTATGACCTCATGTGAACATCCTCATGAGTGACTACTTACAGACCTGTGAAAACATTTTCCCAGGCTGCCATTCAAAGTAGGACTGGTAGATCACTAAAGAAGAAAATGAATCTCAATTAAAAAAAAAAAAAAACATCTGTTGCAGGGCAGTGGTGGTGTTCACCTTTAATCCCAGCAAGTGGGGAGGTAGAAGCAGGCTGATATCTGAGTTCAAGGCCAGCCTGGTCTACTGAGTGAGTTTCAGGATAGCCAAGGCTACATAGAGAAACTGTCTCTGAAACAAAACTGAAAAAGAAACAAACAAAAAAGATGTCTTTACATGTATTTAGTATTTATTTCTACTGGAATTAGGATAGGGCCTGGATGCTTACATTTTTATGAACAGAACTTTGGGATTCCTGATCTGCCTGGATTTCATTAACAAGGATAGTGTCCTATTTCTAATTTCACCTACTTTGCTGATAACCTGCCACTCATATCCTTACTGTGCACACTCCCACTGTCAGTAAAATTGAACATTTCTTTATATAACCACCAGTGGCTTGGATTTTGTGGTGGTTTGAAGATGCTTTTCCCAAGGGGTGGCACTCTTTGGAAGTGTGGTGTTGTTAGAGTAGGTGTGGCCTTGTTGGAGGAAGCTGCCTAGAAGCCATCTTCTCCTACCTGCCTTCAGAAGGAGAAGTAGAACTCTCAGCTCCTTCAGCTCCAGGCCTGCCTGGATGCTGCCATTCTCCTGCTTTGGTGATAATGGACTAAACCTCTGAACCTGTAAGCCAGCCCCAATTCAATGTCCTTTATAAGAGTTGCCTTGGTCATGGTGTCTGTTCACAGCAGTAAAACCCTAAGACAATTTTTTCTGATTTTCTCCAGCACTTCTACAGACAGAACTTGTACTTGCTGTTGTTGATGTGCTGGTTCTGTTTTTATTTTTAAAAGCTCTAAAATACCTGTTCATTCTCATGTTAGAGACAGCATATATTTTCTTCCATGACTTCTTTCTTGACTGTCTCTTGGTGCCATTGTTGACTCAACTGCTTTACATTTTACCTCATTACTTTTTTGTTGCTCATCAACACATCTTGTTGATGTACCTTGCACATCTTGCTCTTTACATTATTTGGAGCATGCTGGAGTGAGAGAAGCTGATTTCCTTTTGTTGTGTGGTAAGCCAGTTCAGCTGTTGTTATTTTCAAAATCTATTTTTCTTCGCTGACTTGTGATGCTTGTGCAATGACATACTAGTTTCACATGCTCAGGGTTCTGTACATAAGTTCTCTGTTTACCATAGTCATCTATTTGCTTTGCACAAATGCCAGTTTGTTCTGTTTTGTTTTATTTGTTTGTTTTTTCTTTGTTTTTTGGTTTTTTTTTTTCTGTTGAATCAGCAATGCGTCTTTGCTGGCTCATTGTCAACACACTTTGCTCTTCCTTTCTCAACTTGCCTGCTAGCTATTTAAGAACGTCTATTCATCCACGTACATCTTAAGTTCTTCAAAACATCCTACTAGAATATGAGTAATCTGAAGTTAATATTAGGAGAGAAAAGATTTTATTTCATACTTATTTCATAAATACTTTATGAACTACTAAATTCATAAATATATTTACAAATTATTATGAAATTCTTATTTCATACTTATTTCATAAATAAGTAGATATTTTACCTGTTTACTCAGATTTTTCTTTAGACTCAAATTTTAAGGGTCTGAAAAATTTCCATGAAGTTTTGTTCCTTAAATACTGAAGTTGGTTTCTAGGTGTTAATAGTGTTGATTGTTGCTATAAATGGTACCTTCTTTATGTTGATTTTGCTAATTATTGTTGGATAAAATTTTAAGCATATTTTGAGTGTAAAATTTGATAGACTCTTAACACTTCGAGTATTTTGTATATTAAACACTTGGTGTCTTAAATTTTTTGTAGCCATGAAATTAATAGCTGTTTGTTTCTAATTCTCTCCCTCCCTTATCCCTCCCGTATCCTCCTTCTCCTTTGTCTAGCTATATCACACTAAGTAGTTTTGGACCCCTGGTCTCAAGCAACCATGTCAAGGAGCTGCGAATACATCTGTTACCATTTCTGGATCTTATTTTATACTTTTATTATTTAGCCAGTATTCTAAGGATCATATAAAAATAAAATTATAGTTGTAGTGGGCTGTCTTCAAAGTGCCTTTATTAGGTACATAATATAAGTTGTAAATTTTTAGTTGATAATTTTTATGTAAGGAAAGCATCATCCTTTACATTCTTTTAAAATAGTTTTTATTTAAAAATTTCCTAGAGTTAAAAAAGTCCACAGTGTTTACTCTCCTCTATTTTAATCTCTCTTTTTTTTTTATTCTCATATTTTATTTACATTTCAAATATTTCCCCCTTTCCAGATCTCCCCTTTGGAACCTCCCCATTCCCTCCGCCCTCCCCCTGCCACTATGGGGATATTCTCCAAATCCCCCCCCCCAACTCTTGTCTTCCCTCCTTGACATTCTCCTATACTGGGGGATATAACACCCTCAGGCCCAAGGGCCTCTCCTTCTCCTGTCAGATAACAAGACTTCCTCAGCAGTCTTTCCGGCCAGCACTATGGGTCCCTCCATGTGTATTCTTTAGTTGGTGGATCAGATTCCAGAATTATTGGAGGTCAGGCCAGTTGCCAGTGTTGCTACCTCCCTGGGGCTACACACTCCCTCCACTCCTTCAGTCCTTTCTCCAAGCCCTCCATCTGGGACCTCACACTCAGTACTACTGTTCCTGCGAAGTGACTCTTGGGTATTTCAAACTTTTAGGCTAATAACCACTTAACAGTGAGTACATACCATGTTCATTCTTTTGTGACTGCGAGGTTACCTGGCTCAGAATGATGTTTTCAAGATCCATCCATTTGTCTACGAATTTCATGAAGTCATTGTTTTTAATAGCTGAGTAGTATTCCATTGTGTAAATGTACCACATTTTCTGTATCCATTCCTCTGTGGAAGGACATCTGGGTTGTTTCCAGCTTCTGGCTATTATAAATATGGCTGCTATGAACATAGTGGAATTGTGTTTTTATTACATGTTGGAGCATCTTCTGGGTATATGCCAAGGAGTGGAATAGCTGGGTCCTCAGGTAGTATTATGTCCAATTTTCTGAGGGTTCGCCAAACTGATTTCCAGAGAGGCTGTATCAACTTGCATTCCCACCAGCAATGGAGGAGTGTTCCTCTTTCTCCACGTCCTCGCCAACATCTGCTGTCACCTGAGTTTTTGATCTTAGCCATTCTGACTGGTGTGAGGTAAAATCTCAGGGTTGTTTTGATTTGCTTTTCCCTGATGACTAAGGATGTTGAACATTTCTTTAGGTGCTTCTCGGCCATTCGAGTTTCCTCAGTTGAGAAGTCTCTGTTTAGCTCACTTCCCCATTTTTGATAGGGTTATTTGTATCTCTGGAGTCTAGCTTGTTGAGTTCTTTGTATACATTGGATATCAGCCCTCTATAAGATGTAGGATTGGTAAAGATCTTTTCCCAATCTGTAGGTTGCCATTTTGCCCTAATTATAGTGTCCTTTGCCTTACAGAAGCTTTGTAATTTTATGAAGTCCCATCTGTCAATTCTTGACCTTAGAGCACAAGCCATTGGTGTTCTGTTCAAGAACATTTCCCCTGTGCCCAAGTGTTCGAGACTCTTCCCCACTTTCTCTTCTATTAGATTCAGTGTATCTGGTTTTATGTGAAGGTCCTTGATCCACTTGGACTTGAGCTTTGTGCAGGGAGATAGGAATGGATCAATTCGCAAACTTCTACATGTAGACCGCCAGTTGATCCAGCACCATTTGTTGAAAATGCTGTCTTTTTTCCACTGTATGGTTTTAGCTCCTTTGTCGAAGATCAAGTGACCATATTATGTGTGTGGATTCATTTCTGGGTCTTTGATTCTATTCCATTGATCTACCTGCCTGTCACTGTACCAATACCATGCAGTTTTTATCACTACTGCTCTGTAGTACAGCTTGAGGTCAGGAAGGCTGATTCCCCCCAGAAGACCTTTTATTGTTGAGGATAGTTTTTGCTATCTGGGTTTTTTGTTATTCCATATGAATTTGAGAATTGATCTTTCTAGGTCTAAAAAGAATTGAGTTGGGATTTTGATGGGGATAGCATTGAATCTGTAGATTGCTTTCGGCAGGATGGCCATTTTAATTATGTTAATCCTGCCGATCTATGAGCATGGGAGGTCTTTCCATCTTCTGAGGTCTTCTCCGATTTCTCTCTTCAGAGACTTGAAGTTCTTGTCATACAGATCTTTCACTTGTTTGGTTAGAGTCACACCAAGATATTTTATATTGTTTGTGACTATTGTGAAGGGTGTCATTTCCCTAATTTCTTTCTCAGCCTGTTTATCCTTCGAGTATAGGAAGGCTACTGATTTGCTTTAGTTAATTTTGTATCTAGCCACTTTGCTGAAGTTGTTTATCAGCTGTAGAAGATCTCTGGTCGAGTTTTTTGGGTCACTTAAGTATACCATCATATCATCTGCAAATAGTGATATTTTGATTTCTTCCTTTCCAATTTGTATCCCTTTGATTTCCTTTTGTTGCCTGATTGCTCTAGCTAGAACTTCAAGTAGTATGTTGAATAGATAGGGAGAGAGAGGGCAGCCTTGTTTAGTCCCTGATTTTAGTGGGATTTCTTCGAGTTTCTCTCCATTTAGTTTGATGTTGGCCACTGGTTTACTGTATATTGCTTTTACTAAGTTTAGGTATGATTCTTGAATTCCTGATCTTTCCAAGACTTTTATCATGAAGGGATGTTGAATTTTGTCAAATGCTTTTTCAGCACCTAATGAGATGACCATGTGGTTTTTTTCTTTGAGTTTGTTTATGTAGTGGATTACATTTATGGATTTCTGGGTATTGAACCATCCCTGCATCCCTGGCATGAAGCTTACTTGATCATGGTGAATGATAGTCTTGATGTGTTCTTGGATTCGGTTAGCAAGAATTTTATTGAGTATTTTTGCATCGATATTCATACAGGAAATTGGTCTGAAGTTTTCTTTTATTGTTGGGTCTTGGTGGAGCTTTGGTATCAGTGTAACTGTGGCCTCATAGAATGAATTGGGTAGTGTTCCTTCCCTTTCTACTTTATGGAATAGCTTGAAGAGTATTGGTATTAGGTCTTCTTTGAAGGTCTGATAGAATTCTGCACTGAATCCATCTGGTCCTGGGTTTTTTTTGGTTGGGAGACTTTTAATGACTGCTTCTATTTCTTTAGGGGTTATGGGACTGTTTAGATGGTTTATCTGATCCTGATTTAACTTTGGTAATTGGTATCTGTCTAGAAACTTGTCCATTTCCTCCAGATTTTCCAATTTTGTTGGATATAGGCTTTTGTAGTAGGATCTGATGATATTTTGAATTTCCTCAGAATCTGTTGTTATATCTCTCTTTCATTTCTAATTTTCTTAATTTGGATACTGTCTCTGTGCCCTCTGGTTAGTGTGGCTAAGGGTTTATCTATCTTGTTGATTTTCTCAAAGAACCAGCTTTTGATTTTGTTGATTCTTTGTATAGTTCTTTTAGTTTCCACTTGGTTGATTTCAGCCCTTAATTTGATTATTTCTTGCCTTCTGCTCCTCTTGGGTGTATTAGCTTCTTTTTGTTCTAGAACTTTCAGATGTGCTGTTAAGCTGTTAGTGTATGCTCTCTCCAGTTTCTTTTTGGACGCATTCAGAGCTTTGAGTTTTCCTCTTAACACTGATTTCATTGTGTCCCATAGGTTTGGGTAAGTTGTACTTGCATTTTCATTGAATTCTAGGAAGTCTTTAATTTCCTTCTTTATTGCTTCCTTGACCAACTTATTATTAAGCAGTGCATTGTTTGGTTTCCATGTGTATGTGGGCTTTCTGTTGTTGTTGTTGCCATT